>JAJNNQ010000475.1:0-29328 GCA_027886175.1 Phylloscopus collybita
AGCCTCCACAAGCACCGGGATCCCTCCAGCTCAGGATTTCGCAATTCCCGCAAGGATTTTGGGATCCAAACCCGGATTTTTGGGACCCAAACCCGGAATTTTGGGACCCAAACCCGGATTTTTGGGATCCAAACCTGGGTTTAGGATCCACCAAGATTTCTGGGATCCCTGGCATCCCCAAATCCCAATTTTTGGTGTTTTTTGGACGACCAGAAGCCAGAGAAAAGCTCCGAGAGCCTCCACAAGCACCGGATCCCTCCGGCTCAGGATTTCGCGATTCCCGCCGGGATTTTGGGATTCAACCCCGGATTTTTGGGATTTCCCTGGCATTTTTGGGGCTCTCAGGGAATTCAAGCACCCTGACACCCCCAAATCGCCAATTTTGGGGTATTTTTTGGGAGATCAAAGCCCAGAAGAGGCTCTGAGAGACTCCACAGAACCGGGATCACTCAGGGCTGAACTCGGGTCGGGATTTTGGGATTCAGGGGGGAATTTTGGGATCCAAACCCAGATTTTTGGGATTTCCCTGGCATTTTGGGGCTCTCAGGGAATTCAAGCCACCCTGACACCCCCAAATTCCCAATTTTTTGCTCAGTTTTGATTATTTTTTTAGGGAATCAAAACCCAAAAAAGGCTCCGAGAGCCTCCACAGGAACCAGGATCCCTCGGGCTCAGGGTTTCGCGATTCCCACGGGGATTCTGGGATTCAAACCCGGATTTTTGGGATCCAAATCCGGATTTTTTGGGACCCCACCAGGATTTTTGGGATCCCCCGGCATCCCCAAATCCCCCAATTTTTGGTCTTTTTTGGGGGAATCAGACCCAGAAAAAAGCTTTGAGAGCCTCCACAGGAACCAGGGCTGAACTCGGGTTGGGATTTTGGGATCCACCAGGATTTTAGAGATCCAATCCCGGATTTTTGGGACCACCAGGATTTTTGGGAATTCAGGCCACCTGGACACTCCCAAATCCCAAATTCTGGGAATCTCTGGGGTATTTTTGAGGGGATCAAAACCCAAAAAGCCTCCACAAGCACCGGGATCCCTCGAACTCAGGATTTCACCTTTCCCACCAGAAATTTCGGAATTCCCCCTGGGAAAACCTCAGGAATTTGGGGATTTTTTTTGGGATTGGAGGGGCTGAGGTCACCTTGGCGTGGCCGTGCTTGCCGGTTTTGGAGGTGCTCATCTCCACGATCTTGCAGGGGCGGCCCTTGAGCACCACGAAGCCGTTCTTGCGCAGCGCCGAGCACTGCATGGGGAACGTGGCCGAGGCCCCCGCGTCCCCCCGTCTCGAAGTCCAGGTCGTCGGCCCATCGCCTCTCTAGGGGGGGGAATTCCCAAAAAAAATTTGGGATGGGGAGGAGAGAAGGAGTTGGAGGGGTTGGGGAAGAAAGGAGGAGAAATTTGGGGGGCGGGGAAGGGGGGAATTGGGGGTTTGGGGTGGGGGAAATGGAAGTGGGGAGGCTGAAAATGGAGTAGGGAGCCCAAAAATGGGGTGGGGAGCCCAAAAAAGGGCACTGGGAACACTAAATACGGGGTGGGGACCCCAAAAAAGGGCACTGGGGACATCAAAAATGGGGTGGGGAGCCCAAAAAAGGGCATTGGGGAGCCTAAAAATTAGGTGGGGACCCCAAAAATAGAATAGGGACCCCAAAAAAGGGCACTGGGGACGCCAAAAATGGGGTGGGGACCCCAAAAAAGGGCACTGGGAACCCTAAAAAAGGGGTGGGGACCCGAAAAAACAGCACTGAAAACACTAAATATGGGGTGGGGACCCCAAAAATGAGCACTGGGAATGTCAAAAATGGGGTGGGGAGCCCAAAAATGGGGTGGGGACCTCAAAAATGAGCACTGGGGAGCCTAAAAATGGGGTGGGGACCCCAAAAAACGGATCTGGGGACCCTAAAAATGGGGGGGGGACCCCAAAAAAGGGCACTGGTGACCCCAAAAAGGGCACTGGGAACCCGAAAAATGAGGTGGGGACCCCAAAAAGGGCACTGGGGACGCCAAAAATGGGGTGGGGAGCCCAAAAATGGGGCACTGGGAGCCTAAAAAACAGGGTGGGGGCCCCAAAAATGGAGTTGGGACCCCAAAAAAGGGCACTGGGAACCCTAAAAATGGGGTGGGACCCGAAAAAACAGCACTGAAAACACTAAATATGGGGTGGGGACCCCAAAAATGGGCACTGGGAATGCCAAAAATGGGGTGGGGAGCCCAAAAAATGGAGTAGGGACCCCAAAAAAGGGCACTTGGGAGCCTAAAAAAGGGGTGGGGACCCCAAAAAAGGGCACTGGGGAGCCTAAAAATGGGGTGGGGACCCCAAATATTGGGGGGGGAAGGAAAAAATCAAAAAATTGGGGGTTGAGGAAGGGCAGGAAACCCCAAAAATTTGGGGTGAAGGCGTTGGGGATCCTAAAAATGGGGCAAGAAGCCCAAAATTTGGGGTTCAGGGGGGTGGGGAACCCCAAAATTTGGGGGGTTGGGGATGACGGATAAGGGCACTGAGGGCCCCAAAAAAGGGGTGGGGACCCCAAAAAAGGCCACTGGGGATCCCAAAAATGGGGGTGAGAAGCCCAAAAATGGGGGGTCAGGGGGTGAGAACCCCAAAATTTAACGGGGAAGGAGAGATCCCAAAAATTCGGGGGTCAGGAAAGGTTGGGGGGGACCCCAAAAATTGGGGGTCAAGGGGGAAAGAGACACCAAAAAAGGGATTTGATTTGGAGGGCGGAAACCTCCAAAATGGGCTGAGAACCCCAAAATTTGGGGGTTCAGAGGACGGGGAGCTCAAGATTTAGGGGGCAGGAAAAAAAACCCCAAAAATCTGGGGGTCGGGGAAGGACGGGGGAACCCCAAAAATTTGGGGTGAAGGGGTTGGGGACCCCTAAAATAGGGCTGGGAACCCAGAAATTTGGGTTGGGAACCTCAAAAATGGGACTGGGGACCCAAAAATTTGGGTTGGAAACCCTAAAAATGGGGTTGGGGACCCCAAAAATGGGGTTGGGGACCCCCAAAATTGGGGTTGGAGACCCTGAAAATGGAACTGGGAACCCCAAAATTGGGGTTAGAGACCCCAAAAATGGGACTGGGGACCCAAAAATTTGGGTTGGAAACCCTAAAAATGGGGTTGGGGGACCCCAAAAATGGGGTTGGACACCCTAAAAATGGGGGTTGGGGACCCCAAAATTTGGGTTTGGAAACCCCAAAATTGGGGATGGGGATCCCAAAAATGGGGTTGGGGACCCTAAAATTGGGGTGGAAGACCCCAAAAATGGGGTCGGAAACCTTAAAACTGGAGCTGGGGACCCTAAAAAATGAATTTGGGGGTCACGGGGGGAGTTTTGGGGGGTCCAGGGGGGTTTGGGGGGTCCCAGGGAGGGGAAATTTGGGGTTTTTTTGGGGGGAGTTCCCCGGGGGGTTTTCTATGGGAAAGGGAATCCCCCTCCTCACCTGAGCCCCCCCCCTCCCCCCATTTCCTTATATGGAGTTTTGGGGGCCTCCCCAAATTCCTTATATGGACAGATGGGGGGTCCGCCATTTCCTTATATGGGGGGGGTCCCCAATTTCCTTATATGGGTGGGATCCCCCAATTCCCTTTTATGGGATGTGGGGGGTCCCCAACTTCCTTATATGGACAGATGGGGGTCCCCAATTTCTTTATATGGAGGGGTCCCCAATTTCCTTATATGGGGTCGGGGGGGGCTCCCCCAATTTCCATAAATGGAGTTTCCAGGGGTCCCCCAATTCCTCATATGGGGCGATGGGGGGGGGTCCCCCCACTCTTAATTAGGGTGGGAGCGTCCCCCCCTTTCTCCCTGTGGAGTTTTAGGGGGGGGGGTCCCCGTTTCCTCATATGGGGGGGGGGGGGCGTCCCCAACTTCCCCTTCAGGGATTTTCCAGCGTCCTCCCCCACCCCCCAAATTCCTTTTAGGAGATTTTGAGGGTCCCCCCCTCCCCTCCCCAATTCTCTACACGGGGTGGGGGCGGGGTCCCCAATTTCTTATAAGAGGAGTGGGTGGGGGGGGGTCTCCAAAATTCCTCCTCTGGGAGTTTTCCCCGTTCCTTCAACGGAATTTCGGGAGTGAGGAGACGGGGGGGTTCTCCTTATTTTTTAATATTTTGGGGGGGGGGGGGGGGGGTTCCTCGCTCCCCGCCGCCCGCCACGCGCTCCCCGGGCGGGGCGGGGGGGGGGGGCCTCGCGCAGCGCGCGGGCGCGGCCTAGGCCCGGCCTGAGGGGGGGGGGGGGGGAGAAAAGCGGGGGCCCCCGCCGAGCTCTCGGCGCCCATCCCAACCCTTCCTCCCTCGCCTCCCCACAAAGCCTCGCCCACCCTCCCCGAGCCCCTCGGCGGTGGAAGGCGCCGCACTCACCCCCCGAGCCCCGCGAGCCCCGAACCCCGAACCGCCGCCGCGCTGGAGCTGCTGCAACCCCCCCCCGGGCTCACCGCGCATGCGCGCCCGCCCCGGGGCCGGGGGGGAGAGAGGAGCTGAGCATGCGCGAAACGGGGGGCGGGGGAGGAGGGGGGAACTGCGCATGAGCAGAGCGAGGGGGAAGAGGGCGGGGGCCGCGGCGCGGAGGGAGCTGCGCATGCGGAAAGAGGGGAGGGGTGGAGCGCGGCGGAGTCCTGCGCCTGCGCGCCGCGCCCCCTCCACCCCGGCAGGCGACTACCGCTCCGCCCCGCGTGTTCTCGCGAGAGTTGCTGCTCTGAGCAGCGCGGCGCCGTCGGGGTGACCTCGCGAGAGTTGCGGCGTTCAGGGCCGGGAGAGGCTGGGTGCTCTCGCGAGGTTTCGCTGAGGGGCGCCGCGCCGCCTGCGAGTTCTCGCGAGATTTGGAGCACGCGGAGAGAGGCCCAGCTCCACCTCAAACCCCTTTTTAGGGAGGGCGTTATTGTCATGGCAACAGCTCATTATGCAAATGAGCCTAATGACGCTGATCGCCTCACGGCCGGCGGCCGAGATCTACGCCAATTTATGCAAACGCACCGCCAGGAGATTTCATTACTGCGCATGCGCTCACGTGGCACCCCCCCCCCCACTCCATCCTCCCACGAGGTTTTCGACCAATCAGAAGCGGCTCCGGCGAGGATCCACCAATGGGATGAAAGGTAGGCGTGACCTCGCTTGGAGGGCGTGACCTCTTCTTAAAGGGGCAGAAACCAGCGGCCAAATTTGGGGACCGCTCCCCCAAATCCCCTCCCCCACCCCCAAATCCGCTCCTTCCCGTAATTTTGGGGTTTAAACTCCCCAAATTTGGGGTTAAACCGCTCAAATTTGGGGTAAAAATCTCCGATTTTGGGGTCTCCTCTCCCCCAAAATTTTTGGGGGATTTCCCCTTCTTTTTCCCCTCCCCCACCCCTCAAATTCCCCAAATTTTGGGGGTCGGCGCTGGTTTGTCCTCAACTTTATTTACAAGCCGCCAAAAAAAATCCCAAATCCTCCCCCCTTAAAACAACGGGAGGGGAACCCCCCCCAAAAAAGCCCCAAAATGCTCCAAAGAAACAAAAAAAAACAAAAACAAAGAAACTCAAAAAAACCAAAAACAAACAAACAAAAAAATCCCAGCAAAGATCCAAAAAAAAAACCAAAAAAGGAAAAAAATCGAAAACAAACAAACAAAAATTCAAGAACATTTCAAAAAAAAATTCAAAAAAAATCGAAAAAAATTTCAAAAGAAACTCAAAAAACCCAAAAATAAATTAAAAACAAAAAAGAAAATCAGGAAAAAAAACCCCGAAAAAATTTTAAAAAAAAAATTAAATTAAAATTAAAGTAAAAAAAATTAAAAAAAAAAACCAAAATAAATTTAAAAAAAAACCACAAACGAAATAAAAAAAAAAATCCAAATAAAATTCAAAAAAAATTCCAAAAGAAATCCAAAAAATTTCAAAAAATTTTCAAAAAAAATCCCAAATAAAATTTAAAAAAAAATCCAAAAAATTTTCAAAAAAATCCAAATAAAACTCAAAAAAAAAAAAATCCCAAAATAATCCAAAATAAAATAAAAAAAAAATTCAAAAAAAATCCAAAAAAATTCAAAAAAATTTCAAAAAGAAATCCCAATTAAATTCAAAAAAATTCAAAATAAAATTCAAAAAAATCAAAACAAAAAAATCCAAAATAAAATTAAAAAAAAAATCCGAAAAAATAAAAAAAACCAAAAAATTTTTTTAAAAAAAATCAAAAATAAAATCTAAAAAAAATCCAAAATAAAATTTTAAAAAATTCAAAATCAAATTAAAAAAAATTTCAAAATAAAATTTTTAAAAAAATCCGAAATAAAATTTAAAAAAAAAATCAAAAAAATCCAAAAAAATTTTTAAAAAATCCAAAATAAAATTAAAAGAAAAAAAAATCCAAAAAAATAAAAAAATCCTAAATAAATTCAAAATAAAAAATCAAAAAAAACCAAAAAAATTTAAAAAAAAACCAAAATAAAATTAAAAAAAAAATCCAAAAAATAAAAAAAAATCCTAAATAAATTCAAAAAAAAAATTCCGAAAAAAATCAAAAAAAAAAAATCCGAAAAAAAAAAATGTTCAAACAAAAAATTAAAAAAAAACCACCAAAAACCAACCTTCCCCCCCAAATTTGGGGTCCCCCCGTGGTTTAGGGCCCCTCCCTCGGGGCCAGGCACTGCAGCTCCGTGTCCTTCTCGGGCGGGCCCAGCAGCGGGGGCGGGGCGCGCGGGGTTTCCGTCCCCGCGGGGAAGGGGCGGCCGCGGGTCTCGGGCAGCAGCAGGAAGGTGAAGAGGGCGAAGCCCCCCAGGGAGCCCCCGAAGAGCAGGAACACCAGCGGGCCCAGCGCGTCCTGGGATGGGGGGAAAAAAGGGGGGAAAATTTAAAAAAAAAATTCCCCAAAAATCCCCCCCAAAAATCCCAAAAAAATTCCAAAAAATCCCGGAAAAAATCCCCAAAAAAATCCCCGAAAAATCCCTGAAAAATCAAAAAAAATCCCAAAAAAACCCAAAAAAATCTCGGAAAAAATCCCAAAAAATCCCCGAAAAATCCCTGAAAAATCCCCGAAAAATCCAAAAAAATCCCCAAAAAAACCCCAAAAAAAATCCTCGGAAAAATCCCAAAAAATCCCCAAAAAAAGCCCCCAAAAAAAGCCCCCAAAAAATCCCCCAAAAATCCCCCCAAAAAAATCCCAAAAAATCCAAAAAAATCACCGAAAAATCCAAAAAAATCCCCCAAACCGGCCCCTAAAACCCCCCCAGAAAATCCCCAAAAATATCCCCCAAACCATCCCGAAAACCCCGGAAAAAAATCCCAAAAAAAATCCCAAAAAAATCCCCGAAAAATCCCTGAAAAATCCCCGAAAAATCAAAAAAAATCCCCCAAAAAATCCAAAAAGACCCCCAAAAAAATCTCGGAAAAAATCCCAAAAAATCCCCCAAAACCGCCCCTAAAACCCCCCCAAAAAATCCCAAAAAATATCTCCCTAACCATCCCGAAAACCCCGGAAAAAAATCCCAAAAAAATCCAAAAAAATCCCCGAAAAATCTCAAAAAAATCCCCGAAAAAAATCCAAAAAAATCCCCCAAACCGCCCCCTAAAACCCCCCCAGAAAATCCCCAAAAATATCCCCAAACCGGCCCCTAAAACCCCCCAAAAAATCCCCAAAAAATCCCCAAAAAAATCCCCGAAAAATCCCTGAAAAATCCCCGAAAAATCCCTGAAAAATCCCCGAAAAATCCCAAAAAAACCCCAAAAAAATCTCGGAAAAAAATCCCAAAAAAATCCCCCAAAACCGCCCCCTAAAACCGCCCCAAAAAATCCCCAAAAATATCTCCGTAACCATCCCGAAAACCCCGGCAAAAATCCCCCGAAAAATCCCCGAAAAAATCCCCCAAAAAATCCCCCAAAAAATCCCAAAAAACCCAAAAAAAATCTCGGAAAAAATCCCAAAAAATCCCCCAAAACCGCCCCCCTAAAACCGCCCCAAAAAATCCCCAAAAATATCCCAAACCATCCCGAAAACCCCAGCAAAAAATCCCAAAAAATCCCCGAAAAAATCTCAAAAAAATCCCCGAAAAAATCAAAAAAAATCCCCCAAAACCGCCCCCTAACCCCCCCCCCCCCCCCAGAAAATCCCAAAAATATCCCCCAAACCATCCCGAAAACCCCGGCAAAAATCCCGAAAAATCCCCGAAAAAATCCCCAAAAAAATCCCAAAAAAACCCCGAAAAAATCCTAAAAATCCCCCAAACTGCCCCCTAAAAACCCACCAAAAAAATCCCAAAAAAACAAAAAAATCCCCAAAAAACCCAAAAAATCCCAAAAAACCTCCAAGAAATCCCAAAAAAATCTCCAAAAAATCCAAAAAAACCCCAAAAAATCCCCAAATAAATCCCAAAAAATCCCTAAAAAATCAAAAAAATCCAAAAAAATCCCATAAAAATCCCAAAAAATCCACAAAAAATAAAAATAAAAAAAAAACAAAAATCCCCCCAAAAAATCTCAAAAAATCCACAAAAAATCCCCAAAAAACCCAAAAAAATCCCAAAAAATCTCCAAGAAATCCCCAAAAAATCTCAAAAAAAACCAATAAAACCCTAAAAAATCTCAAAAAAATCCCAAAAAAATCCCCAAAAAAACCCAAGACTCCCCCAAACGCCCCCCAAAAAATCCCCAAAAAATCCCCAAATTTCCCAAAACATCCCCAATTTTTCCCCAGGGTACCTGCAGGGGCGGGAAGGCCATGGCCACGGCCGTGTTGCTGGCCCAGTTGACGAGGTCCGGCCAAGCCCAGCGCGGCCCCGCGGGGCCCGGGAGGGAAAAGTTCGGCGCCGACGAACCAGGGCAGGGGGCCCGGCCCCACGGCGAAGAACCCACAAAGGCCAGGGCTGAGCCCAGGGCCAGAGCGCCCCACACGGGACCCCCCAGCTGGGGAGAGAGCGCGCTCAGGGGGGGCTCCCAAAATCGAGAGTTTTTTTGGGGTTTTGGGGAATTTTTTGGGGGTTTTTTTGGGGTTTTTTTGGGTTTTTTTTTGGTTTTTTTCGGGGTTTTTTTAGGGTTTTATTGGGGATATTTGGGGTTTTTTGGGAGGGTTTTATTGGGGTTTTTTTGGGGTTTTTTATGGGTCTTTTTGGGGATTTTTTGGGGTTTTTTGGGAATTTTTGGGGGGTTTTTTTTGGAATTTTTGGGGGTTTTTTTGGATTTTTTTGGTTTTTTGGGGGGTTTTCTGCGGGTTTTTTTGGGATTTTTTGGGGTCTTTTGGGGTTTATTTGGGGGGTTTTATTGGGGTTTTTTGGGTTTTTTTATGGGTCTTTTGGGGGATTTTTTGGGTTTTTTGGGAATTTTTTGGGGTTTTTTTGGGGGGTTTTTTGGGGTTTTTTGGGGGAGGTTTATTAGGGATTTTTTAGGGGTTTTTGGGGGTGGGAATGAGGGGGATTTGGGGGTTTTTTTGGGGGATCCCCCCCATCAAGAGCCCCCCGAGTGAACCAGGGCAGGGGGCCCGGCCCCACGGCGAAGAACCCCACAAAGGCCAGGGCTGAGCCCAGGGCCAGAGCGCCCCACACGGGACCCCCCAGCTGGGGAGAGAGCGCGCTCAGGGGGGACCCCCAAAATTGGGACTTTTGGGGTTTTTTTGGTTTTTTTTTATTTATTTTTTTTTGGGTTTTTTCAGGGTTTTTTTAGGGTTTTATTGGGGATTTTTGAGGTTTTATTGGGGATTTTTGGGGTTTTTTTGTGGGTTTTCTTGGGGTTTTTTGGGGTCTTTTTGGGATTTTTTGTGGTTTTTTGAGGGGTTTTTTGAGGTTTTATTGGGGATTTTGGGGGTCTTTTGGGGGGTTTTCTTGGGGTTTCTTTGGGTCTTTTTGGGATTTTTTGGGGTCTTTTGGGGTTTTTTTGGGGGGTTTTATTGGGGTTTTTTTGGGGTTTTTTTATGGGTCTTTTTGGGGATTTTTTTGGGTGTTTTTTTGGGGTCTTTTTTAGGTTTTTTTGGGATTTTTTTTGGAGATTTTTTGGGGTTTTTTTGGGAATTTTTGTGGGTTTTTTTGGATTTTTGGGGGGTTTTGGGGTGTTTTTGTGGGGACTTTTTGGGTTTTTTTTGGTTTTTTTTGGGGGATGGGAATGGGGGAAATGTGGGGGGTTGGATGGGGGGGGATTGGGGGGCTCAGAGTTTTGGGCACCCCTCCCATAAAGGAACCCCAGAGATGGGAAAGGGGGACCCCAAAAATCAGGGGTGGGGGGAGGGAAGAGAGAGAAAAAATCGGGAGATTTGGGGATTTTTGAGGGGTTCAAGGTTGAGTTTGGGATTTTTTGGGGGAGATCCAGATGGATTTCGGGGTTCAGGGTTGGGATTTTTGGGGGGGTTCTGGTGAATTTGGATTTTTTTTTTGGGGGGTGGGGTTCAGGTGAAATGGGGATTTTGGGGGGTTCAGGTGAATTTGGATTTTTTTTTGGGGGGGTGGGGTTCAGGTGAATTGGGGATTTTTGGGGGTTCAGGTGAATTTGGATTTTTTTGGGGGGGGTGGGGTTCAGGTGAATTGGGGATTTTTGGGGGTTCAGGTGAATTGAGGATTTTTGGGGGTTCAGGTGAATTGGGCATTTTTGGGGGGGGATCCAGGTGGATTTCGGGGTTCAGGGTTGGGATTTTTGGGGGGGTTCAGGTGAATTGAGGATTTTGGGGGGGGGTGTGTCCAGGTGAATTTTGGGGTGTGTCCCCCCCCCCGCTCACCTTGAGGGCCACGCCCAGGGTGACGGCGCATCCCATCATCCCCAGCAGCCCCACCAGCTGCAGCACGCGGCGCCCCGCCCGCTCCACCAGCACCACCTGCGGGGGCGGGGCTTAGACAAGGACACGCCCCCCGAGACCACGCCCCCTGGTAAGACCCCACCCCAACCCAAACTGAGGCCCCACCCCTTTGAAGCCACGCCCAAGGGAGAGCCCACCCTCTTGAGGACCACACCCTCCCTGAGGCCCCACCCACCATGATGCTCCACCCCACCCACCAATAAATGAGACCCCTCCCCCTTCAAGGCCACACCCCCATGGAGACCACGCCCACCAGAAAACTCCACCCATCAAGACCACACCCATACTGGGATTCCCCCATCGATCATGTGACCCCGCCCCCTTAGGACCACGCCCACCCAAAATAAGACTCCGCCCCATCAGGAAACCACACCCCAAAAAAACCACACCCACCCCAAATGAGACCCCACCCCTCCAGACCACACCCACACGGGGTTGCCCCACCCCTTTTTTGGGTGACATGGCGCCCCTCCCCCCATCCCCAGCTGTGTCCCCTCCCCCCAGCTGCCCCGTGGGCGTGGCCGTGGGCGGGGCTCACCGACAGGGCGGTGGCGGCCACGTTGACCACGCCCGTGCCGATGGTGCCAACAGCCGGGTCCTGAAGCCCCGCCCCCTCAAAGATGGACGTCGAGTAGTAGAAGATCTGGGGGGGGAGAAGGGGGCGTGGTCAGCACGAGGACATGCCCTATCAAGCCACACCCCCCTCTGGCCCCACCCCTATGAAGTCCCGCACCAAAACTCCCCCAAATCCCTCTATGGCCACGCCCACAGAAACCTCCTCCCCTTTAGGCTCTGCCCCTAAACACACGCCTCTACAGGCTCCACCCCTTTCCATTTAGCCACACCCACTTTTCTGCCTCTAACCCCACCCCTTTGTGCCACATGCTGTTAGGCTCCGCCCCATTCCTGTTGACCCGACAGCAGCGTTTACATGGCCACGCCCCTTTTGCCATAAGCCACGCCCTTTCCTCTACAAACCACGCCCCTTTTACCTGCGTGGTTTTTTCCTTGACTCCTCCCCCTTTTCCCTGTTTTTGCCGGGTTTACCCCCAAAATCTGCACTCCCGGGTGACATCGTGGCCCCACCCACAGCCACACCCATTCCCCGTTAACCACGCCCCTTCCTGTGCAAACCACGCCCCTTTTATAATTTCCCGCCCTTTTTTTTTTTTTAAACCATTTTGAGCTCGTTCTTCCCGTTTTTACCGCGTTTATCCCCAAATTTTGCACACCTGGGCTGACGTTCATGGCTCCGCCCACTGCCACGCCCATTTCTCATAAACCCCGCCTCTTCCTCCGCAAACCACGCCCCTTTTTGCCAATCCCCGCCCATTTTTCGCCATTTTGAGCTGGTTTTCCCCGTTTTTTCCGTCTTTATCCCCGAGAGCTGCCGCGCCAGCCTTAGACCCGGGGTGACATCAGGGCCCCGCCCACTGCCACACCCATTTCTCATAAGCCCCGCCCATTCCCGCACAAAGCCCGCCCCTTCCTGCACAAACCACGCCCCTTTTCCCAATCCCCGCCCATTTTTCGCCATTTTGAGCTGGTTTTCCCCGTTTTTACCGCGTTTATCCCCAAAAGCTGCAGCGCCAGCTGCAGGCCCAGGGTGACATCAAGGCCCCGCCCACTGCCACACCCATTTCTCAGAAGCCCCGCCCCTTTTTCTGTATTCCCGCCCATTTTTCACTATTTTTGGGTGGTTTTTTGCCCGTTTTTACCGCGTTTATCCCCGAGAGCTGCTGCGCCAGCTGCAGGCCCAGGGTGACGATCAGCGGCTGCCGGTATCGGCGGCTCCCGCACAGCTCCAGCAGCCCCACCCTGGGGGCGGGGCCTCGGCCAAGCTCCGCCTCCAGCGCCTCAAGCCCCGCCTCCGCTGCCGGCCCGGCCAATCGCGATAGGCCTACGGGGGGAGGGGGGGCGGGGAGAGAGAGAGAGGGGGAGGGGCTTGCGGCGAGAGGGGGCGGGCAGCGGGGGAGGGGAGGAGGAGGATGAAGGTGAGGAGGAGGAGGAGGAGGAAGAATCGGGGCAGAGGAAGAGGAGGACGGAGATGAAGGAGAGGAGGAGGAGGAGGAAGAGGACGAAGGCCGGGAGGATGAAGAGGGAAGGAGGAAGAGGAGGAGGAAAAGGCATCAGGGGAGGAAGATGAAGGCGAGGAGGAGGAGGATGAAGATGAAGGCAGGGAGGAGGAAGGATCAGGGCAGAGGAAGAGGCGGATGAAAGGGAGGAGGAAGAGGAGGAGTCCGTGAGGGCGAGGAAGATTAAAGCGAGAAGGAGGAGGAGAATGATGGAAGTTGAGGAGGAAGAACCGGGGCAGAGGAAGAGGAGGAAGAGGATGGAGGAGAAAAGATTCGGGATGGAGGAAGAGGAGGAGGAAGATGAAGGACGGGAGGAACAACCGGGATTGAGGAAGAGGAGGACGAGGAAGACTCAAAACCGAGGAAGAGGAGGCTGAAAGGAACAGAGGAGGAAGAGGAGGACCACCAAGGGGAGGGAGGGAGGGAGGAGCCCTTCCAAAAGCCGCGAGGAAGACCCCCTCAGGTGAGGCCGAAGGCTCCGCGCTCTCACCTCTGCGGGCGCGGCCGCGCTGGCCCCGGGCCAGCAGGAACCGCGGGCTCTCGGGGCACAGCGGCAGCAGCAGCAGCTGCAGCGCTGCCGGCAGAAGCCCCGCCCCGAACAGCGCAGGCCACGCCCCCGATGTCCCCAGCAGCGCCCGGAGCCCCAGCACCTGCGATAGGTCGCGATAGGGGGCGATATCGCGCGACATGTCGCGACATGCCGCAAGGGGTTCGGGCGTTAAGGTCCTAAGGGGGGTGGTGGGGGGAGGGGAAGGGATGGGGGCGCTCCGCCCTCCTCCCGAAGCCACGCCCCGCTCTGCCCCACCCCGTGAAGCCCCGCCCAATCCATCTTTTAGCCCCTCCCTCGCAACCCCGCCCTGTTAAGCCACGCCCCCAAGCCCTCTTTAACCCCTCCCCTTTTACGTCCCAGGGAGCCCAAAAAAATCCTCCCGACTCCCCCAAGAACCCCCCCAGGAGCCCCCCAGTGACCCCAGCCCATCAAGCCACGCCCCCTTCAAAGCCCCACCCACCCCTTCAAGCTCCACCCACCAACACCTCCCCTCCCCCCCCAGCATGAGCCCACGTGGTTCCCAGGACCCCTCCCCAGAAGACCACTCCCACACAGGCCACGCCCCCTCGAGCTCCGCCCGCCCGCTTAGGCCACGCCCACCTCTTAGACCACGCCCACTCGCATGCCCAGAATTATCCTGAGCTGCTGCAGGGCCCCCAGTGTCCCGCGTAGAGACCCCCTCCCACAAAAACCACGCCCCCTCGAGCCACGCCCACCCAAACAGGCCACGCCCACCCTCTTAGGCCACGCCCACCTGCGCGCACAGGATGCCCAGGACGATGCCGAGCTGGTGCAGGGTCCCCAGCGCCCCCCGCAGCCGCAGCGGCGCCACCTCCCCCACGTAGAGCGGCACCAGCACCGACACCAGCCCTGCGGGGGGGGGCGGGGTCAGCCGGGGACACGCCCACCAGCGGCGAAACACGCCCCCGCAGAGGGACAAGACACGCCCACCACACAGAGAGGTCACGCCCATTGCCAAGGCAGGCCACGCCCCCATGAGTGACAGGCCGTGCTGCTCACAGAGATAAGCCACGCCCCTCGCAGAGCCAAACCACGCCCCCCACAGTAACAAGGCCACGCCCCCATATAGCCAAGCCACGCCCCCCCAGAACGAGGTCACTCCCCCAACATAACAAAGCTGCGCCTCAGAAGAAAGCCACGCCCCTCAGATCCAGGCCACGCCCCCGCAGACACAAGCCACGCCCCCCCCCGCCAGGTGAGGGCAGTACCTGAGTAGGCGCCGACGATGAGGCGGCCGAGGATGATGAGGATGTAGGTTGGGCCCAGTTTGGCCCCGCCCATCAGGGCCCCGCCCACCACAGCCAGGCCGTTGGTGGCCAATAGGGCGCCTTTCCTGGAGGGGAAGGGGGGTGGGGAGGGGGCGTGGCCACGGGTGGTGTGACCACGCCCACTCCATGCTGGCTTCTGGTCGGTGAGACACGCCCCTCATGAGGCCACGCCCTGCACCTGCACCCGTTGTAAGCTCCACCCATTTGTGCCACACCCAATTCAGGCCCTGCCCACCCAAATGACCCCACCCAGTTAGGCCCCGCCCCATCCCCCTTTAACCCCACCCCATTAGGCCCCGCCCTCAAGTCCCTGTCACCTTAAGCCACGCCCACTCTGCCACGCCCCATTAACCCCCACCCCTTACCTCCCCATTAAGCCCCTCCTCCTTAAGCCACGCCCCCTCAACCCCTCCCAATCAAGCCCCGCCCCCAGCCTCCCTCTCTCCCACCCTCAAGACCCCTCCTCCTTAAACCACGCCCACTCTGCCACACCCCCATTAAGCCCCACCCCTTTTCCCGCCTCTTTAAGCCACACCCACTCCCCCAGCCTCCCCCCTCCCCTTTTTAACCCTTCCCTCACCCTCCACCCCACCTCCCCTCCAAGCCCCGCCCCCTCTTAGCCCCGCCCCCTTTTTTCTACCTGCCCAGCCTCTCGGCCAAGGCCCCGCCCACCAGGGCGGTGCCCATCCCCCCCACGGAGAAGATGGCGACCGAGAGGGCCCAGAGGAGGGAGATGGTCTGGGGGGGGGGCGGGGACCCCCAGCGCTGCGTCCACGTCACGTTGTACTCCCCTTCCAAGACCTGCGGGGGGCACCCATGGGTGGGGGGGGGCACCCGAATTTTTTAGGAGGGGGGGGGGGAACCCGGATTTGGTGGAGGGCGCCCGAATTTTGGGGAGGGGGCGCTCAAATTTGGTTGGGGGCACTCGATTTTTGGGGGAGGGGGGCACCCATGGGTGAGGGGGGGCGCACGAATTTACCAGGATTTTGGGGAGGGGGCATCTGTGGGTGAGGGTGGAACCTGATTTTTGGGGAGGGGGGGGCACCCGAATTTTGGGGAGCACCCAACTTTTGGGGAGGGGGTGTCTATGGGTGGGGGGGAACCCGATTTTTGGGGAGGGGGGGCACCCAAATTTGGGGAGGGGAGCACCCATGGGTGGGGGGTGGAACCCGATTTTTAGGGAGGGGGGCACCCGAATATTCGGGGATCACCCAAGGGGCACCCAAGGGGTCTGGGGGCTCTTTGAGGGGGGGGGTCCTTCCTGATCTGATGCATTTTTGGAGTCCCCCCCACCCCGAATTTTTGGGATCCCTCCCGACATTTTTGGGATCTCCCCGAAATTTCAGAATCACTCACCTGGCCTGGGGGGCTCCCTGAGGTTCTTTGGTATCCCACCCCCCAATTTTTGGAGTCCCTCCCAAATTTTTGGAGTCCCTCTCAAATTTTTGGGGTTCCCCCGAATTTTTGGGGGATCCCTCCCAAATTTTTGGGGTCCCCCCAACCCCGAATTTTTGGGATCCCCCCGAAATTTCAGAATCACCCATCGAGGCTGGGGGGCTCCCTGAGGTTCTTTGGTATCCCACCCCCCAATTTTTGGGGTCCCTCCAAAATTTTTGGGATCCCCCCGAATTTTTGGGGTTCCCCCGAATTTTTGGGGGATCCCTCCCAAATTTTTTGGGGTCCCCCCAACCCCGAATTTTTGGGATCCCCCCGAAATTTCAGAATCACCCATCGAGGCTGGGGGGCTCCCTGAGGTTCTTTGGTATCCCACCCCCCAATTTTTGGAGTCCCTCCCAAATTTTTGGAGTCCCTCCCAAATTTTTGGGATCCCCCCGAATTTTTGGGGTCCCCGAGGAGTTTTTGGGGTGCCCCCGGTACCTTTTGGGGCGCGTTGATGACCCCGATGTGGTAACCGAAGCTGAAGGAGCTCAGCGAGGCGGCGAAGACGGTCAGGGCCAGGGCGGGGGTCAGCGAGGCGGGGGGAGACCCCCCCGAGGCCGAGGGGGGACCCCCCTCATCCTCCTGGGGGGAGACAAAAAGGGGGAGTCAGGATTTTGGGGATCCTCCCCAAAAAATTTGGGGGATTCCCCTCAAATCCTGGTTAAATCCGCCCTAAATATCGCGAGATTTGAGGATTTGGGGAGGGGGTTTTGTCATTTTTTGGGGGGGTTTGGAGACCCCCTCCTCATTCTGGAGGGGGGAAAGGGGGGGGTCAGGAAGGGGGGATCGCCACCCCCCCAAAAAAAAAATTTGGGGGGGATCCCCCCTTTAAATCCCCGATAAATTGCCCCAAAATATCGCGATAATTGGGGGGTTGTGGGGAGGGGGTTTTGTCTTTTTTGGGGGGGTTTGGGGACCCCCCTCCTCATTCTGGAGGGGGGAACGGGGGATCAGGATTTTGGGGACCCCCCCCAAATAATTTGGGGGATCCCCCCCCTTCAAATCCTGGTTTAATCCGCCCTAAATATCGCGATATTTGGGAATTTGGGGAGGGGGTTTTGTCATTTTTGGGGGGGGGGGTTGGGGAGATTTGGGGACCCCCCCCCACATCCGTTTTGGGGGGGGGGTCAGGGTGGATGGACCCCTCCCCAAAAAACAATTTGGGTGAGGAAAATTTGGGGGGGGATCTCCCCCGGAAATCTGTTCTAAATATCGCGAGATTTGAGGAAATCGCGGGGAATTTGGGGAGGGGGTTTTGGCGGGAATTTTGGGGTTTTGTTTTTGTTTTTTTTTTTAATTTTGGGGAGTCCCGCCCCTTTTTTCCCCCAAATTTTTTTGGGGGGGGGACTCCCTCCCTCTCTAAAATTTGGGGGTTCAAGGGGGGGGGTCTGAATGCGGTGGGGGAGGGGAAATTTGGGGGGGTGGGGGGATGGGCACGCGCGAGAGGGGGCGTGGCCGAGGCTCCGCCCCTCCCCCACCCCCCTCACACCCCCGCCCCGCCCCCAAATTTCTGAGCGGTGGGGGGAGGGGCTGTTCCCACACCCCCCACCCCCCCAGGGCAGGGGGACCCCTGGAGGATGGGGGGAGGGGCTCTATCGCGATATCAACCCCTCCCCCCACCCCTTTCTGTCGCGACAGAGGAGAAAAAAAATCCCCTCCCCCCCCCCCCCGATTTGAATTTTTTTTCCTTATTTGGGAAAAATCCCAGGGGGTGGGGGAGGGGCCGGGGATTTTTTGGGGGGGGGTCCCGCCCCTCCCCCACCCCTCAGGACCCCCCCCACCCCTCCCCCCACCCCCCCAAAGCCGCCCCTCCCCCACCCCCCCGGTACCTCCTCCTCCTCCTGGATCTGCTGGAAGCCCCTGGGCATGGGGGCGGGGATTAATTAACGGGGTTAATTAGCGGGTTAATCGGCTGGTTTGTTAGGTGTTGAGTTAATTAGTGAGTTAATTAATTGGTTTGTTAGTTAGTGTGTTAATTAGGGGGGAGGGCGCTCCCCCCCCCCGTGGGGTTCCCAGCAGGGGGTTGATTAATTTAGGATTAATTAGCGAGTTATTAGTGCTGGGGGAAGGTTAGGGAGTTAATTAGGGGGTTAATTAGGGGGTTAATTAAGTGCGGGAGGGTACTGAGGGTGATGGGGGAATTAATTGGGGGGGAGTTAATTAAGGATAGGGGTGGTGATTAGAGGTTAATTAGGGAGCCGGGTGGTAATGAAGGATTGATTAGAGGTTAATTAGGGGTCGAGGGGTCCGAGGGAGGGTCAGGGGGGTTAATTAGGGGTTAATTAGGGATCGGGGGTCCCGGAGGGGTTCGGAACATTAATTAAGGATTAATTAGGGGTCCCGGAGAGGAATCAGAGGGTTAATTAAGGATTAATTACCGGTTAATTAGTGGTCGCAGAGTTCTCGGGCCGTTAATTAAGCATTAATTACCGGTTAATTAGGGCTGGCAGAGCTGCCGAGGAGTTAATTACGGATTAATCAGCCGTTAATTAGAGGTCGGAGCCTCCCGGCAGAGGCCTCCGGGCGTTGATTAAAGCTTAATTAACCCTTAATTACGCCTTAATTAAGGGTCGGCGGGGGGTCACTCGAGGGGTCAGTTATGAAGGGGGGGGCGGGGGGGGGGGAGGGGAGGGGAGGGGGAGGGGCGGCGGCAGGGCGCCCCCCAGCGGCCGGGCGGCAGCGGCGGCTCCGGAGGCGGCGGCGGCTCCCGGGGGTCCCGGGGGTCTGCGGCAGCTCCGGGGGGGCGGGGCTTACCCGGGACACGCCCACAGGGAGGCCACGCCCACCAAGCCCCGCCTCCTCTTTCCATAGCCACGCCCCCTCCCTGTTTTTAAATTTTAAAAAAAATTTTTTTTTACATTTTTGAAGAATTTTTTGGCGGGGGGTGTTGGGGAGGGGGCGACGTTAATTAGTGGTTAATTAAGGGCTCGGGGGGGGGGACGGACGAGGACTACCAGAGGATTAATTAGGGGTTAATTAGGGGTTAAGTGGGGTTAGTTAGGGGTTAAATAGGGTTAATTAGGGGTTAATTAGCAGTCGGAGGGTCGGGGTTATTTAAGGATAAATTAGCACTTAATTCGAAGTCATGAGGGAGGATGGGATGGAGGGGTTAATTATCAATTAGCTAGAGTTCCTGAAGGATCAATGAGGAGCTAATTAAGGGTTTGTTAGCTGTTAATTAGGGGTTGGGGAATCCCGGGGAGGGTCAAGGGGGTTAATTAAGGATTAATTAGGGGTTAATTAGGGGTCCCCGGACAGATCAGGGGGGTTAATTAAGGATTAAGTAGAGGTCAATTAAAGATCAATTAGGGCTTTATTAGGGACCCCCCCCACCCTCATTTGACCTGGTTTGACCCCGCCCCTCCCCCACCCTTTTCAGCCGCTTTTTGCCCTAAAATGGAAGCGGCGATGACGTCACGGCCCCTCCCCCACCCCGGGGGGGATCCCGACGTGAGCCCGGGGGGGGGTGGGGGAGGGGCGGGCGCGTGCCCGGAGCTATTTTTAGCCTCCGGTCCCAAATGTCACCTCAATGTGACCCGGTAAGGGGGGGGGGGAGGGGATTCTTAAAGGGCCAGCGGCCCAATTTGGGGGGAGGGGAAGCCTTGGGGACACCCCTGGGTGTCACGCGTGACGTCACGGGAGGGCGGGGCGTTGGGACAAGAAGCGGCGGGAACCGGCGGGGACAGGCGAGGACAGGGAGCCCAAGGGACACCCAGGGGACACCCAGGGGACACCCAAGGGACACCGGGGACACACCCAGGCGCGATGGGCGTGGTCAAAACCTTCAGCCCCACCCCCGCCACCTCCCCACAGCCAATCGACGCCGCGCTCCCCCCCTCGCGCGGGTGACAATGGTACGGGCCGAGGGGGCGTGGCTTGCTCGGAGAGGGCGTGACCACGCATAGAGGGCGGGGTTACGCACAGAGCGGGGGGGCGTGGTCACGCACAGAGTGGGGGCGTGGCCTCAGTGCGCTGCGCCGGCTCCGGCGGCTCCGCGGGCCGTAAAACCTCCCCCCCAAAAAAACCCCAAAAAAACCCCCAAAAACCCCAAAACTCACCCCAAAAATCCTTTTGGGAACCTCCTCCCGAGCCCGCCATGGTGTCGCTGCTCTGCTGCGGGCCTAAGATGGCGGCCTGTGGGCTCGTCCTCAGCGCCTGGGGCGTCGTGATGCTGGTGAGGGGCTGAGGGGGCTCTGAGGGGGCTCTGAGGGGAACGGGGGGTCCTGGGAGGGTTCCTGTGGGGTTTGAGAGGTCTCAGAGGGGTTTTGAGGGGATCCCCGTGGGGTTTTGGGGGGTTCTGAGGAGCTTCCTGTGGGGTTTGAGGGGGTTCGGAGGAGTTTGGAGAGGTCTGGGGGGGCTCAGAGGGGTTTTGGGGGGGCTCTGGGAAGGTTCTGGAAGGTCCTTGTGGGGTCCCGGGGGTGGTTCGGAGAGGTTCGGAAAGGTTCGGAGAGGTTCGGAAAGGTTTTTGGGGGATCCCTGTGGGGTTTTGGGGGGTGCTGAGGGGGTCCCTGTGACCTCTGAGGGGGTTCGAAGGAGTTTGGAGAGGTCTGGGGGGGCTCAGAGGGGTTTTGGGGGGGCTGAGAGGGGTTTGGGGGGGGGCTCTGGGAAGGTTCTGGAAGGTCCTTGAGGGGGCCCGCGGGTGGTTCGGAGGGATTTTGGGGGGTCCTGAGAGGGGTCCTGTGGGGTTTGGAGGGGTCTCGGAGGGGTTTTAGGGCTTTTGGGGGGGTTTTGGGGGGCCTGGGCAAGATTTTGGGGTTCTCAGGGGGTTTGAGGGGGTCTGGAGGGTTTTTTGGGGGGGTTCAGAGGGGTTTTGGGGGGGTCCTTGTGTGGTTTGGGGGGGACTTTTTAGGGTTTGGGGGTTTTTTTGGGGGGGGGCTGGAAGAAGTGAGGGATGTTTTGGGGGGGCTTCAAAGCCTCAGAAGTGTGGGGAGACCCCCCCCCCCCAAAAAAAAAAAACCCTCCCCACAAACCCTTCCCCCACCCCCCCCCAACTTCCCCTCAGCTGCCCCTGAGTCACCCCAAACCCCTCCCCCACCCCAAAAAAAACCACATCTGGGGGGGGTGGGGCACCCAAAATCCCCCCCAGGGACCCCCAGGTTCCCCAAAAACTCTGATGGGGAGCCCAAAATTCACAGGAATCTCCCCAAAATTCCCTCAGGCACCCTCCCAAATCCTCTCTAAACCCTACAAATCCCCTCAGGGACCCCCCAAAAAACCCCAAATCCCCCCCCAGGACCCCTCAAATCCCTTTGAGTGACCCCCAGGACCCCCAAACTCCACAAATCTTCCCCAAATTCCCCTCAGGGACCCCCAAAACCCCTCAAATCTCTCTCAAGGAACCCCAAACCTCACAAATCTCCCCCAAATCCCCCTCAGGCATTCCCCCAAATCTCTCCCAGGACCTCTCAAATCCCTTTTGAGAGACCCCCAGGACCCCCAAACTCCACAAATCTCCCCCAAATCCCCCTTGGGGGACCCCCAAAATTACCCCAAATCCCCCCCATAACTCCTCAAACTCTCTCAGATCTCCCATAGTGACCCCAAAACCCCCCAAATCCCCCCCCCCCAGGACCCCTCAAATCCCTTTGAGAGACCTCCAGGACCCCCAAACTCCACAAATCTCCCTCAAAATCCCCTCGGGGACCCCCCAAAAAAAACCCCAAATCCCCCCCAGGTGCTGCTGGGCATTTTCTTCAACGTGCACTCGGCCGTGCTGATCGAGGACGTGCCCTTCACCGAGGAGGATTTCAAAGAGTGAGCTCGGCCTGGGGGGATTTGGGGGGGATTTGGGGGGTCCTGGAGGTGACTTGAGGGGTCCTGGGGGGGATTTGAGGGGTCCTGGGGGGGGGTTTGGGGGGTCCTGAGGGTCCCTGGGGAATCCCTGGGGGGATTTGGGGGTCCCTGGAAGGGATTTGGGGGTCCCTGGAAGGGATTTGGGGGTTCCTGGAAGGGATTTGAGGGGTCCTGGGGGGGGATTTGGGGGAGATTTGGGGGAGATTTGGGGGGTTCTGGGGGTCCCTGAGGAGGATTTGGGGGGGCTTGGGGGTCCTGGAAGGGATTTGGGTGGGATTTGGGGTCTCCTGAAGGGATTTGAGCGATTTTCGAGGTGATTTTCCAAAAAAAAAAAACAAAAAAACAACTCAAATCCCCCCCAAACTTCCCAAATCCCTCCAAAAAATCCCTAAAAAAATCCCCAAAAATCCAAAAAAATTCCCCCAAAAAAATCCCCAAAAACTCCCAAAAATCCTAAAAAAATCCCCAAAGATCCCAAATATTCTCAAAAAATCCCCCCAAAAATCCCAAAAATCCCCACAAAAAAAAATCCCAAAACTCCCCCAAAAAATCCCACAAAATCCCCCAAAAAATCCCCAAATCCCCAAAAAAATCCCTCAAAAATCCCCCAAAATCCCAAAAAACTCCCAAAAAAAGTCACCAAAAAGTCCCCCAAAAAATCCCCAAAAATCTCAAATATTCCAAAAAAATCCCCAAAAAAATCCCAAAAAACTCCCAAAAATCCCCAAAAAATCCCCCAAAAAGTCCCAAAAAAATCAAAAGAAAATCCCCAAAAAATCCCCAAAAAAATCCCCCCCCAAAATTCCCCAAAATTAAAAAAAAATCCCCCAAAAAATCCCAAAAATGCTCCCAAAAAAATCCCCAAAATCCCAAAAAATTCCCGTTTGTTTCCCAGCGGCCCCGAGCGCATTTACGGCCTGTACGAGCAGGTCAGCTACAATTGCTTCATCGCCGCCGGGCTCTACGCTCTGCTGGGCGGCTTCTCCCTCTGCCAGACCCGCCTCAACAAGCGCAAGGAGTACATGGTGCGCTGAGACCCCGAAATCTTCGGTTTTCACCCCAAAAAAATTCCCTTTTTTGTTGGTTTTTTTTTTTTTTTTTCCCTTAAATCCACCCTTGGAGGACCAATTTTCTCCCGCCTGGAGCGACGCAGAAAAGCCTGGAAGGGTTTAATTAATAAAGGAGGTTGTTGTCTATTGATCTGGCGCGGTTTTTTGGGGGAGGCGCGTGGGAAAAAAAGGGATTTTTGGGGTGAAAAAGGAAGATTTTGGGGGTGCTGGAGGGCAGCGAGACGGCGGAGCGGAGGGGCGGGAGTGGGCGGGGCAATGGGCGTGGTTTATGAAAAGGCGGCCAATCGGGGGAGGGGGCGTGGCTTAGTGAGGGCGGTACCAACGAGAGGCGCGGGGCAGAGCGGCCCCCTCCCCCCGCCGCCATCATCGAGGAGCCGGAGCGGCGGCGGCGGCGGCCGGAGGGGCCGGGGAAAGCGGCGATGACGTCAGCATCCACTAAAGTGAGGGATTTGGGGGGAATTTTTCGGGAATTTGGGGAATTTTGAGAATTTGGGGTTTTTTTCCGGAATATGGGGGGGGGCGCTTTGTAGAGGGTGGGAAGCGCTTTTGGTCCGGTACCACTTCCGGTCCGGGTGGGTGTGATTCCCTCACTGAAGGTTCCGGGTTACTGGTCCCAGTCCAGCTCCCAGTTCAGCTTTGGCTCCCAGTTTGAGCTCCCAGTCCTCTCCCAGTATAACCCAGTACTCCCCCCAGTCCATTCCAATTTGTCCAGTGCTCCACCAGTCCCTCCAAATCTCACTCCCAGTTTATCCCAGTATAACCCAGTCCCTCCCAAACCTCTCCCAATCCCCTCCCAGTTCGTCCCAGTGCCTCCCAATCCAATCCCAGTTCCTCCCAGTTTAACCCAGTTCCCTCCTAGTCCCTCCCAAACCTCTCCCAGTCCATCCCAGTCCATCCCAGTCCCTCCCAAACCTCTCCCAGTCCATCCCAGTCCCTCCAAAACCTCTCCCAGTCCATCCCAGTATAACCCAGTCCCTCCCAGTTCCCTCCCAGTGCTCCCAGTTTACCCCGTTCCAGGTCGGGGAGATCTTCTCTGCCGCCGGCGCCGCCTTCACGCGCCTGGGGGAGCTGACGATGCAGCTGCACCCGGGGACAGACAGCTCCCCCGCGGGGTGAGGGGCTGGGGGGCTTTGGGAGGGATTTGGGGGGTCCTGGGGGGTCCCTGGAAGGGATTTGAGTGGATTTTAGGGGTCCTGGGGGAAATGATGGGGGTCCTTGAGGGGGATTTGGGGTCACTATGGGAGATCTGAGGGGGTTTGAGGGGTTCTGGGGGGGATTTCGTGGTTTTTTCGGGGGGTTCTGGGGAGGATTTGGGGAGTCCTGGGGGATCCTGGAAGGGATTTGGAGGGGGGGGGTCCCTGGGGAAAAATTTGGGGGAAATTCTGGGAGATTTCAGTAAAATTTGGGGAGACTTGGGGAGGGATTTGGGTGATTTTTGGGGGGTCCTCGGGGAAATCCCAGAAATCGCCCCCAAAAAATTCCCGGGATCCCCTCAAAACGTCCCCCAGGTCCCGCTGGAGGCGGCGCTGCTCCGCCACTCAAAATCCCCCAAAATTGCCCCAAAATTCTCTCTGGAGGGCCCCCAAAGCCCTCTAGGACCCCAAATTCCCCCCAAAACCCCTCCAGGACCCCAAAATCCTCTAAAATTCTCTGCAAACCCCTCAAAAATCCCTCAGGTCCTGGTGGACCGAGCTGGAGGCAGCACTGCTCTGCCATTCCGAACCCCTTAAAATCTCCCAAAATTCTCCCCAAAAATCCCCTTAAATCCCCCCCCCCCCCCCCATTCCCCCAAACCCTCGCCAAACCCCCAAAATCCCCTTAAAAAATACCCCCAAAATCCCGGAAAATCCCCCCCAAAATTCCCGGGATCCCCTCGAAACCTCCCCCAGGTCCCGCTGGACGGCGCCGAGGCGGCGCTGCTCCGCCACTCCAAACTCCCCAAAATCGCCCAAAATTCTCCCCCAAATACCACCCCACAAATCCCCCCAAAATCCCTCCAGGACCCCAAAACCCCTCCAAGACCCCAAAATCCCCTAAAATTCTCTCCAAACCCCTCAAAAATCCCTCAGATCTTGATGGACTAAGCCGGAGGTGGCAGCGCTGCTCCGCCATTCCAAACCCCCCAAAATTCCCCCAAAACCTCCCCAACCCCCTCCCCAAAACGCTTTAAAATCCCAAAAATCCCCTCAAAACTTTCCCCAAAACCCCGGAAATCGCCCCAAAAATTCCCGGGATCTCCTCAAAACCTCCCCCGGATCCCGCTGGACGGCACGGAGGCGGCGCTGCTCCGCCATTCCAAAACCCCAAAAATCCCCTCAAATCCCCCAAAACCATCCCCAAACCCTCGCCAAACCCCCGAAATCCCTCAAAAATTCCCTAAAATCCCGGGAAATCTCCCAAAAATTCCCAGGATCTTCTCAAAACCTTCCTCAGATCCCGCTGGACGGAGCCTGAGGCGGCGCCGCTCCGCCACTCCAAACCCCTCAAAACCCTGAAAATCCCCTCAAGACCCTGAAACCACCCCCCCAAACGCTTTAAAATCCCAAAAATCCCCTCAAAAATTGCCCCAAAATCCGAAAATCCCCCCAAAAATTCCCGGGATCCCCTCAAAACCTCCTCCGGGTCCCGCTGGGCAGAGGTGAAGCCGGCGCTGCTCCGCCATTCCAAACCCCCAAATTTTCTCCTAAAATCCCCCCCAAACCGTCCCCAAACCCTCGCCAAACCCCCGAAATCCCTCAAAATTACCCCGAAATCCCTCAAAAATTCCCTAAAATCCCGGGAAATCTCCCAAAAATTCCGAGATCCCCTCAAAACCTCCCCCGGATCCCACTGGACGGCGCCTGAGGCGGCGCTGCTCCGCCATTCCAAACCCCCCAAAATCCCCCAAAATTGCCCCCAAATTCTCCCCAAATCCCCCCAAAAATCACCTCCAAAGCCCCTCCAGCACCCCAAAACCCCTCCAAGACCCCCAAATCCCCTAAAATACTCTCCAAACCCCTCAAAAACCCCTCAGTCCTGGTGGACGTTACCGGAGGTGCGGCGGCACTGCTCCGCCACTCCAAACCCCCCAAAATTCCCCCAAAACTTCCCCAAAATCCCCCCCAAAGCCCCTCCAGAACCCCAAATCCCCCCACGAACCCCGGCAGGTCCCGCTGGACGGAGCCGGAGCTGTCGCTGCTCCGCGGGGCCGTGTCCCGATTCGGGGAGGACCTGAACCGCCTCAGCGCCCTCATCAAGGACCGCACCGTGTAAGGGAGGAGGGGGGATCCCGCCCAAAAAAAAAACCCCAAAAAAACCCCAAAAAACCCTAAAAACCCCTAAAAAACCCCGAAATCTCCCCGCAGGGCTCAGCTGAAGGCGGCAGCCAAGCGCAAAGCCTACGAGGACAGCGGCGTCCCCCTGCCCCCCCCCCCGGGGACTCCCCTAAAAAGGGGCCCCGGAAAGGCCCCCCAGGCTCCGGGGGGGGTCCCCACGACACCCCCGGCCCCCCCGGGAAGAAGTTGAAGGTGGCAGGTGAGGAAATTTGGGGGTTTTTTTGGACTCCTCCCCTTTATTTTGGTTTTTTTTGGATCTCTCCCTTTTATTTTGGGGGGTTTTTTTGACCCCTCCCCTTTATTTTGGGGGTTTTTTTGGCTCCTCCCTTTTATTTTGGGCTTTTTTTGGACCCCTCCCCTTTAATTTCGGGGTGTCTCCCTCCTATTTAATTTTGGGATTTTGTTCCCCTCCCTCTTTAATTTTGGGGTCACTTTTCCCCTCCCCTTTAATTTCAGGTCTCCCCTATTTAATTTTGGGGTTTTTTTTGGCTCCTCCCCTTTAATTTTGGGGTCGTCCCCCCTTTAAATTTGGGAATTTTGTCGCCCCCCCCCCCCCTTTAATTTTGAGGTCGCCCCAATTTAATTTTGTGGGGGTTTTTTGGCCCCTCCCCTTTAATTTCAGGATCCCCACTCATTAGTTTGGGACCCCCCGCCCAATTTAAATTTGGGATTTTTTCCCCCCCCTCCCCATTAATTTCGGGCTCCCCCATTTAATTTTGGGGATTTTTTTTGACCCCTCCCCAATTCAATTAAAAAAAAAAAAAAAAAAAAAAAAGGGGGCGGGGGGATAAATCCCACGATGCTTTGCGCCAACAGGGGGCTATAAATCCCATGGTGCTTTGCGCCAGGAAGGGGGGGATAAATCCCGTGATGCTTTGCGCCAGAAAGGGAGATAAATCCCAGGATGCTTTGCGCCAAAAAAGGGGATTAAACCCCCCCCCTCCCCCCCCCCCCAGAGCCCCCCCCGAGCGACTCCGACCCCCCCGGGGACCTCGTGGACGTCGAAGGATTTGGGGACCCCCCCCCCCAAGAAGCTGAACTTCGAGCAGGGTACGGCGGGGGGGGCACCCCAAAAACCCCCCAAAAACCCCGGGGGGGGGGTCGGTCCCCCCTAAATTTTGGGGGGCGGCCCCCTCCTGACCCCTCCCCCGCTTTTTCCAGCAGCCTGAAGTCGGAGCCCCCTCCCAACCCCCCCCCCCCCAAAAAAAAACCCCAAAGTTCTCCTGAACCCCCAAATCTGGACACTCCCCTCCCCACCCCCCAATTTTGGGGTCCCCACCCACCCAAATTTGGGGTCACACCCCCCCCCCCCTCAATAAAACTTTGGGGTGCCCCCCCTTTGTCCTCGTGTCGGTTTTTTGGGGTCTCGCCCTCATTTGGGGAGTTTGGGGGATGGGAGGGGGGTGGTCTTGGGAGGAAATTTTGGGGTTTCTGGAGTGGATTTTGGGCTGTCCCGCAAAAGATTTTTTTGGGGTTTTAGAGGAGATTTTTGGGGTTTTTTGGGGGGGGTTGGGGTTAACTTTGGGGAGGTTTACGGTGGAATTTTGGGGTGTCCGACGTGGATTTGGGGGTGTCTGGAAGGGATTTTTGGGGCGTCAGGAGATTTCGGGGGTGTTTGGGGGTTTTTTTTATGGGGTCTGGGAGGGATTTGGGTGGGGGGAGGGGGCTGACCCCAAAATTTCGGGGGTTCCCAACACCCGGTGGGCGTGGCCTCCCCATTGCCGTGACTCCACCCCCAATAGGCGGAGCCCCGTACGCGAACGCGCCTTCTTGTGGGCGTGGTCTTTTTTATGGGCGTGGCCTCCCCGTTGCAATGACTCCACCCCAATGGGCGGAGCCCCGCACGCGAATTCGCCCCCCTTGTAGGCGTGGTCTCGTCGTGGGCGTGGCCTTTGCCGGGGCGTGCCCTCCTTGTGGGCGTGTCCCCGCCCCTCCCCCCTCCCCTTCTCTTCCTCCCGCTCCGCGGACGGCCGCGACCCCCTCCGCGCCCCTCCCCCCACCCCCTCCCCCCAGGTTTTTGGGGGGGTTCCCCCTCCCCCCCCCCCCAAAAATTTTGGGGGGCGCCCCTCCCCCATGCAGGTCTCCATCGCCTGCACCGAGCAGAGCCTGAGGGGCCCCGGCCCGGGGGGAGGGGCGGCGGCCGCCGGGGGGGGGGGGGCGGGGGGGGGGAGGGGCGGAGGAGGGGGAGGGGCGGCGGCGGCGGCGGGAGGGGGGGGTGGGGGGGGGGAGGGGCGCCCCCGCAAAAATCGGGGGGCAAAGGCCCCGCTCCGGGGGGTGGGGGAGGGGCGGCGGCGGCGGCGGCGCCCAAACGGGAACAGCCCGGAGCGACCCCCGGGCCCGGCATGAAGTACCGGTATGGGGGAGGCGGCGGGGGGGGGGTGGGGGGAGGAGGGGGTCCCCGGTCCTCCGGGGGGGGCTCGGGGATCGTTCTGGGGGGGGGGTCCTGTCTCTTTTTGGGGGTCCCTGGGTTGATTCGGGGTGGGGGTTGGGTCCCTTTTTGGGGTTCCTGGGTCTCAGTTTGGGGGTCCCTGGGGTTGATTTTGGGGGTCCCTGAGTCGATTTTGGGGGGGGTCCTGTCCCTTTTTGGGGTCCCTGGGTCTCAGTTTGGGGGTCCCCTGGATTAATTTTGGGGGTCCCTGGGTTGATTTTGGGTCCCTGGGTCTCAGCTTGGGGGTCCCCTGGATTAATTTTGGGGGTCCCTGGGTTGATTTTGAGGTCCCTGGGTCTCAGTTGGGGGTCCCTGGGTTGATTTTGGGGGGGGGGTCCTGTCCCTTTTTGGGGTCCCTGGGTTGATTTTGGGGTCCCTGGATTAATTTTGGGGGTCCCTGAGTCGATTTTGGGGGGGGTCCTGTCCCTTTTTGGGGTCCCTGGGTTGATTTTTGGGGGTCCTGTTCTTTTATGGGGTCCCTGGGTCTCAGCTTGGGGGTCCCTGATTAATTTTGGGGGTCCCTGGGTGATTTTGGGGTCCCTGGGTCTCAGTTTGGGGGTCCCTGGGTTGATTTGGGGGGGGGGTCCTGTCCCTTTTTGGGGTCCCTGGGTCGAT
>JAJNNQ010000476.1:0-5000 GCA_027886175.1 Phylloscopus collybita
TACTAATTGCTTGGAAGAAGGATCTTTTCCAGGAAAAAATACTCCTGGTACACTTTATAGTTTTCCGTTTGCTCCCCCGTCCACTTCCAGCCGAGCTAATCGGCACCTTGTGCCCTGCAATCGGCCTGCTGACACACCGAACCGTGGCGACGGTGTCGCCACGCCCGACCCCCCTCAAAAGAGAACCTTCGGGTGGACGGCGGGGAGGGGACGCCCGTCCAGGCGGCGGCGGTCCGGGAACCATGGCGCCGGCCCCGGGGCGCGCCTCGCCTGGTCCCGTCCGGCTCCGCGCCGCTCCGCCCCGCCCACCTACCCGCCCACCCAGCGACGGAGGCCGCGGCGGGGCGGCCGGCGAGGCGGGCAGCCGCTTGGAGGTCGGTCCCTTCACGGTCCGCAGAGGTCTTCGGCTTTCGGAGCACGCCTGGTGGGCGCGCGGAGCCTCGGCGCCGAGGCGGGGCGGGCCAGGTCTACCCAGGGCTGAAGGCGCCGGCGCTAAGTGCGCTCGCGGCGGCCAGGTCTACCCAGAGCTGAACGCGCCGGCGCCAAGTGCGGCCGCGGCGGCCAGGTCTACCCAGAGGTCGAAACACCAAGTCCCGCCGGAGCGGGGTAGACCTGTTCGCCCCGTGACCGCCCGCCCGCCGCAGCGCCGCGCCGACGTCTCCGGCTACGGCTGATGGCTGCGGCCGGCCACGGGGCTGGCTAGACAAGGCATGCCGCTACCGTCCCGGGACCGGGAGAAGCCCCGAGCCCCGTAGGGCTTCGGAGACGGATGGCTCGAGCAGCCCCTGTCCCCGCCCGATCGACCCTCTTTCGAGATCAGGACGTATTTTAAACAAACAGCCCACACCTTTTTTTTTTTTTTTTTTCTGTTGTTGTTGCTGGGTTTCTTAGCCTCGCCGGGCTCCGGCTCCGCCCCGCCCCGCCCCGCCCCGCCCCGCCCCGCCCCGCCCCGCCCCGCCCCGCCCCGCCTACCTACCCACCCACCCCACCCACCCACCCACCCCACCCACTCACCCACCCACCCACTGATGGAGGCCGCGGCGGGGCGGCCGGCGAGCGTGCAGCCGCTTGGAGGTCGGTCCCTTCACGGTCCGCAGAGGTCTTCGGCTCTCGGAGCACGCCTGGGGGGCCGCGGAGCCTCGGCGCCGAGGCGGGGCGGCCAGGTCTACCCAGGCTGAAGGCGCCGGCACTAAGTGCGGCCGCGGCGGCCAGGTCTACCCAGAGGTCGAAACACCAAGTCCCGCGGAGCGGGGGTAGACCTGTTCGCCCCGTGACCGCCCGCCGCCGCAGCGCCGCGCCGACGTCTCCGGCTACGGTTGATGGCTGCGGCCGGCCACGGGGCCGGCTGGACAAGGCATGCCGCTACCGTCCCGGGACGGGAGAAGCCCCGAGCCCCGTAGGGCCACGGAGCCGGATGGCTCTAGCAGCCCTGTCCCGCCCGATCGGACCCGCCTTCGAGACCACGACGTATTTTCAACAAACAGCTCCGCCCACCTTTATTTTTTTTTTTAGGTATTTTTTGGGGTTTTTGATTTTTTTTTTTTTTTTGTGGGTTTTTTTTTGGTTTTGGTTTGTTTTTTTTTTTGGTGGTGGGGGGGGGGGGTTTGCCCCCCTCTGAAAGAATGACTGTACTAATTGCTTGGAAGAAGGATCTTTTCCAGCAAGAAATACTCCTGGCTCACTTTATAGTTTTCCGTTTGCTCCCCGTCCACTTCCAGCCGAGCTAATCGGCACCTTGTGCCCTGCAATCGGCCTGCTGACACACCGAACCGTGGCGACGGTGTCGCCACGCCCGACCCCCCCCCAAAAGAGAACCTTCGGGTGGACGGCGGGGAGGGGACGCCCGTCCAGGCGGCGGCGGTCCGGGAACCATGGCGCCGGCCCCGGGGCGCGCCTCGTCTGGTCCCGTCCGGCTCCGCGCCGCTCCGCCCCGCCCACCTACCCGCCCACCCAGCGACGGAGGCCGCGGCGGGGCGGCCGGCGAGCGGGCAGCCGCTTGGAGGTCGGTCCCTTCACGGTCCGCAGAGGTCTTCGGCTCTCGGAGCACGCCTGGAGGGCCGCGGAGCCTCGGCGCCGAGGCGGGGCGGCCAGGTCTACCCAGGGCTGAACGCGCCGGCGCTAAGTGCGGCCGCGGCGGCCAGGTCTACCCAGAGGTCGAAACACCAAGTCCCGCCGGAGCGGGGTAGACCTGTTCGCCCCGTGACCGCCCGCCGCCGCAGCGCCGCGCCGACGTCTCCGGCTACGGCTGATGGCTGCGGCCGGCCACGGGGCCGGCTAGACAAGGCATGCCGCTACCGTCCCGGGACCGGGAGAAGCCCCGAGCCCCGTAGGGCCACGGAGCCGGATGGCTCTAGCAGCCCTGTCCCGCCCGATCGACCCTCTTTCGAGAGCACGACGTATTTTCAACAAACAGCTCCGCCCACCTTTTTTTTTTTTTTTTTAGGTTTTTTTGGGGGTTTTTGATTTTTTTTTTTTTTTGTGTTTTTTTTTTTTTTTTAGTTTTGGTTTTTTCTTTTTTTGGTGGGGGGGTGGTGGGGTTTGCCCCCCTCTGAAAGAATGACTGTACTAATTGCTTGGAAGAAGGATCTTTTCCAGGAAAAAATACTCCTGGCACACTTTATAGTTTTCCGTTTGCTCCCCGTCCACTTCCAGCCGAGCTAATCGGCACCTTGTGCCCTGCAATCGGCCTGCTGACACACCGAACCGTGGCGACGGTGTCGCCACGCTCGACCCCCCCCCAAAAGAGAACCTTCGGGTGGACGGCGGGGAGGGGACGCCCGTCCAGGCGGCGGCGGTCCGGGGACCATGGCGCCGGCCCCGGGGCGCGCCTCGCCTGGTCCCCGTCCGGCTCCGCGCCGCTCCGCCCCGCCCTCCTACCCGCCCACCCAGCGACGGAGGCCGCGGCGGGGCGGCCGGCGAGCGGGCAGCCGCTTGGAGGTCGGTCCCTTCACGGTCCGCAGAGGTCTTCGGCTCTCGGAGCACGCCTGGGGGGCCGCGGAGCCTCGGCGCCAAGGCGCCCGGGGCCGGCACGAAGCCGCCGGCCGGCCCTCTGCCCGCGTTCACACAAGAGAGACAGACACAGTGACGCACACCCCCGCTCCACACACGGACGTCTCTCAGAGCGCCACACACACCCCAGCGCAGCCGCACACGTGTGCGCGCACACACATAACACGCGTGCTCCCCCCGCCCGCTCACCCCGCCCGCGGCCCTGCCCTCCAGTCTGTCGCGGCCGCCGCGCGAGGCTTGGGGGCGCCCCGCCCTCCGGCATCAGCCTCCCCGGCCCCGCCTTCGGGCTTCTCCCGCCCCCGCCCAGCGAGGGTTGGGGGCGCCCGGCCCGCTAGCGCCTGCCTCCCCGGCACCGCCTCCGGGCTTCTTCTGCCCCCGCCCAGGCTGTCGGCGGCGGCGGCGGCAGGGCAAGGAGCAGGCCGAGGCCGAGGCGGCCAGGGTCTTCGGCGAGCAGGCCGAGAGAAGTCGGCCGCCTTCCACGTCCCGGCGTTCGGGGAGGGGAGGAGCACGTGCGAGCAGTTGTGTGCGCAGCTGCGTATGAAGGCAGGCGGGCAGGCCAGCGGGCCGGCGGACCGGTCGGGGATAGCAGGTCTGCCCAGAGTCAAAGCAGCAAGTCCGGCGGCGGCGGCCAGGTCTACCCCAGGCTTGACCTTCCGGCACTAAGTGCGACCGCGGCGGCCAGGTCTACCCAGGGTCTAAGCAGCCGGTCCGGCGGCGGCGGCCAGGTCTACCCAGGGTCTGAACAGCCGGTCCGCCGGCGGCGGCCAGGTCTACCCTGGGTCTAAGGAGCCGGTCCGGCGGCGGCGGCCAGGTCTACCCCAGGCTTTGACCAGCGGGTCTGCCGGCGGCGGCCAGGTCTACCCTGGGTCTCAGGAGCCGGTCCGGCGGCGGCGGCCAGGTCTACCCCAGGCTTTGACCAGCGGGTCTGCCGGCGGCGGCCAGGTCTACCCAGGGACTGAGCCGCCGGTCCGCCGGCGGCGGCCAGGTCTACCCAATGTCTAAGCAGCCGGTCCGGCGGCGGCGGCCAGGTCTACCCAGGGACTGAGCAGTCGGTCCGCCGGCGGCGGCCAGGTCTACCCAGGGTCTAAGCAGCCGGTCCGGCGGCGGCGGCCAGGTCTACCCAGGGTCTGAACAGCCGGTCCGCCGGCGGCGGCCAGGTCTACCCTGGGTCTAAGGAGCCGGTCCGGCGGCGGCGGCCAGGTCTACCCCAGGCTTTGACCAGCGGGTCTGCCGGCGGCGGCCAGGTCTACCCTGGGTCTCAGGAGCCGGTCCGGCGGCGGCGGCCAGGTCTACCCCAGGCTTTGACCAGCGGGTCTGCCGGCGGCGGCCAGGTCTACCCAGGGACTGAGCCGCCGGTCCGCCGGCGGCGGCCAGGTCTACCCAATGTCTAAGCAGCCGGTCCGGCGGCGGCGGCCAGGTCTACCCAGGGACTGAGCAGTCGGTCCGCCGGCGGCGGCCAGGTCTACCCAGGGTCTAAGCAGCCGGTCCGGCGGCGGCGGCCAGGTCTACCCCAGGCTTTGACCAGCGGGTCTGCCGGCGGCGGCCAGGTCTACCCAGGGTCTGAGCACCGCGTCCGGCTGAGGCGGCCTGGTCGACCCAGGCTCTCGGCACCGGGACCTAAGTGTAGCCAAAGGCGGAGATCACGTCTACCCAGCGGCTTTGGCGACCGGGGGCGGAGGCCGAAGGAGAAGAGGTCTTCCTGCTTTCCCCTCGACGGGCGACAGGGGGCGGACGAGCCCACCCGGCCCACGCAGCACCCGCCAGGACGGCAGGGGGCGCCGCGGGACGGGGCGGGACGGGACGGTGACGGTGACGGAGCGCCGTGCGCGCTCCTCTCTGTAGCCCCCTGAGCGCCGGCCGGCCCGGCCCCGCCCCGCCCCGCCCCGCGCACCCACCCACCCACCCACCCACTGACAGAGGCCGCGGCGAGCCGGGCGGCGAGCGAGCAGCCGCTTTCAGGTCGGTCCCTTCACGGTCCGCAGAGGTCTTCG
>JAJNNQ010000476.1:12500-15000 GCA_027886175.1 Phylloscopus collybita
GAGCTACGGAGCGCTCCCCGAGTCTGCATTTAAGGGGACGAAGGCCCTTTGGCGCGGCGCTCCGACCGACGCGGGACGGAACGGACGGACCGCGACGACCGACGGCCGCCGGGCCCCGCGGGGCGAGGACGGGGGACCGAGGCCGCCGAGGAAAACCGCTTCCCTCGCCGACCCGCGGCGCCACCGCCCTTCCCCCCTCCGGGGCACCGGCCGACCGCCGCCCGCTCGCTCACCCGCCCGCCCGCCACCGCCGCCGGGCGACCGCGGCTTACGACGGGCCTGCGAGAAAACCCCCAGCCGCGCCGCCGGGGTGACCCCCCCGGACGGCGATTGATCGTCACGCGACGCTCAGACAGGCGTAGCCCCGGGAGGAACCCGGGGCCGCAAGTGCGTTCGAAGTGTCGATGATCAATGTGTCCTGCAATTCACATTAATTCTCGCAGCTAGCTGCGTTCTTCATCGACGCACGAGCCGAGTGATCCACCGCTAAGAGTTGTCTGGCTTTCGGCACCGACTCCGCGCGCGCGGAGGGGCCGGGACCGCTCGCGTGGAACGGCCCCCTTTTTGCTCGGCGAGGACGCGCCTCGCCTGCGACCGTACGAGCACACACACGACCGACCGTGAGGAGGCGGAGGGGAAAAAAAAATTAACCCCACGCAACGCTCCGAAGGCCGGCAAAAATGAAGCCGGGGGGGCCCGCACCCCCGACCGCCTCCCCCCGCGAGGGGAGGCGCCGGCCTCGCATGCCGTCCTTCGGAGGCGGCCCAGGCGCCCGGGCTCGGCCCGGTCTCCGCGCGGAGAGAGCCGCGCGGCGCGCGCCGGACCGCGGGGGGAGGCGCGGCCCGCCGGGCCTCTCTGACGGGAACGACGCACGCGCGCCACCGGAGGAGCCGGGGGCGCGACCGTCGGCCCCCGCCCCGCGACTCGCTTTTCCCTCGACCGCGCCGCGGACGCCCGCGGAGCGCCGCCGCGCCGCCGACGCGGCCGGCCCTTCTCTCGCTCTCTGGCTCTGGCTCTTCCCCAGCGGCCTCGCGACGCCCGAGACGACCCGCGGCGACGAACCGCCTCGCCGACGCGACCCCGCGCGGGACCGCTCCCGCCGGAAGGCTTCGCGTCTGACGGCCGCGCCCCGCCACCGGCGCCGGAGGCGGACGCCACCGAGTCCCGAGCCGGCATCGCGAGCGCCCGAGGCCTGCCGGGCGGCAGACCCGCCGCCCCTGCGGCCGCACTCCCGAGACCGCCGCCGCCTCTTCGCACCGTCCGGGCCCCCTTGCCAACGAGCACGCGCCCGGTGGAGGGCTCTGACGGGGCTGAGCCGGGGGGCAACGCCCGCTCTCCTCGCTTCCGCTCAGAGACCGGGACGGGGAGCGCCCCCGCGGCCGCCCCGCAGGCCCATCCGTTCGGCCCACACGCGGCCCGGGAGGGGAGACGGGGAAGCGACGGGCGGGGCTCGGGCCGGGACCGCCACAGGCGACGGCAGGCGCCTCCCGGCCGACCACCCCCCGAGGGGGACACCCGTCGAGCGGCGACGCCGCCGCTCGGCACGGGGTCGGCCGCACTCGTCGGCATCCAGCGACGGAGGGAACCGCAGAGCGCTCGACCCGGGCGGGCCGGCGATCGAGGCGGAGACGGCCGGCGGACGGCGCCGCCGCCGCGGCGCCTTCGGGGAAGAAAGGCCGTCGAGGGGAGAGAGAGGAGAGCGAGGAAAGGCGCGGCCGCGCCCGGCGCGGCGCCACGCGCGCGGACGGACCGCGACGGCGGCCGAGGAGAAAAAGCGAGAGCGCGGGCGGGCCCCGGCGGCCGCGACCCCGCGGCCGAGGAAGGGCGGAGAGCGCGCGCTCTCCGCCGCCGGCGCGGTCGCCCCGTTTCGAGGCCGGCGGGTCGGCCCCGCGGCCGGATCGCGCGCCACGGCCTCTCCGCCGAGACCGGGCCGCGGAGAGGGGGGGGCAGGGAGCCCCTCCCCGGCGCGGCAACGGGTGGCCCCCGCGCGCGCGCGCGCGCGGCGGGACGACGCCGACGACCGGGAGCGCGGCCGGCCGCAACGGACACCATCGCAGGGGATCGGCGGGAGTAGCTCCCCACCCCTGGATGGCGCCGCGCCGCCGCCCGCCGGACCCGCCGCCGCCGCCGACTCCGCCGCCGCCGCGGCGGGGCCGCGCCGAGCCGCCCGAGTCTTTAAACCTCCGCCCGGCTCGGCGGCCCTTTCCGCTCCGCTCCCCCCCCACCACGCTTTCAGCGTTTGACGACGCCGAAGGAGGGGAGGGGAGAAAAAGCGGCGGGACCGCCGAGACGCGGAGCGCTAGGTACCTGGCCCTGGGGCGAGGGAAACGACCTGAATGGCCCCGCCGGGGTGCCTCCCCCACTGCCGCCCTCGGGGGAGCGTCCGCCGGCGGGGGCGCGCCCGACGTCCACCGCCACCACCGCGGGATCCGTCTCGGGGCCCGGGGTTTCCCTCAGTAGCCCGGCGCTGCGCCCGAGAGGACCGCCGCGGCTCGGGCCG
>JAJNNQ010000476.1:20000-27500 GCA_027886175.1 Phylloscopus collybita
GGGGTGCCGCCACCCCGCCCCACCCACACCGCTCTCATCGGGCGGCTCCCGTCACCGAGCCCCTCGAGCCACAGGCCGAGGCAAGGCCGCGCGCCCCACGGGAGCGTCCCCGCAGCACTTCCGACACGGAACACCCCACGCTGGCCAACGAAAGTCGGGAGGAGCGGGGAACGGGGCGCCGCCACCTCGGCCGACCGGGCCCGTCCTCGGGGCTCTCGGGAAAGGCCGGGGAAAGCCTCAGCGGCCCGTCTCTCGACGGGGCCCAGAGCCCCGGCCACGCGCACCCTTTCTCTCTCTTTCTCGCGGGGCCGCCGGCCGCCTGCACCGGACGGACCCCGCCGAAAAAAAAACACGCCCGGCAGAGCGGGCCCCGGCTTAAGGCCGAGGGCAAAGAAGGGCGAAGAGGCGCCGCCGCCTCACCGACCACCACGTCCCCGGGGGGACGCGGGGGCCCTCGCCCTTCGCGAAGCCGGCACGCGAGGCCGGGCCGGAGCGGGACGCGCTCGCGGCTTGCTCACCACCACCACACCACCACCACTGCACCCAGTCCTGGCTGGGCGAGACGGGAACCCGGGACAGAGCCACGCGACTCGTCCTCTCGGACACAGGCACGGGACCAGCCTGCGGGGATGCGGCCCGTCAGTCACGCTCCCGTAATACGGACAGACGAGTCCAAAGCTGCTGAGGCCCCCAAGACAACGACTCGATCGCGACCGTGGCGGCGCACCGGCGCGCGCCGCTTCCTACGGTGACGTAACCGGAGGCGACCGACAACAGCGACCCCTCGGTGAACTTCCGGGAGCACCGGGGAGAACAGGTCTACCCAAGGCCCCGCCGAAATTTGCCTAAGTCCCGCCGGAGCGGGGTAGACCTGTTCGCCCCGTGACCGCCCGCCGCCACAGCGCCCCACCGGCGCCTGCGGCGGCGGAACGGCGGACTCCGCCGGCCCCGGAGCGGGGTAGACCTGTTCGCCCCGTGAGTGACGCCTCCGGGTACGGCTAATGGCAGCGGCCGGCCGCGGGGCTGGCTAGACAAGGCATGCCGCTACCGTCCCGGGACCGGAGAGAAGCCCAGAGCCCCGTAGGGCTTCGGAGCCGGATGGCTCTAGCAGCCCTGTCCCGCCCGATCGACCCTCTTTCGAGATCAGGACGTATTTTAAACAAACAGCTCCGCCCACCTTTTTTTTTTTTTTTTAGTTGTGTTTGGTTTTTTTTTTTTTTTTTTTCTGTTGTTGTTGCTGGGTTTCTTAGCCTCGCCGGCTCCGGCTCCGCTCCGCCCCGCCCCGCCCCGCCCCGCCCCGCCTACCTACCCACCCACCCACCCACCCACCCACCCACCCACTGATGGAGGCCGCGGCGGGGCGGCCGGCGAGCGGGCAGCCGCTTGGAGGTCGGTCCCTTCACGGTCCGCAGAGGTCTTCGGCTCTCGGAGCACGCCTGGGGGGCCGCGGAGCCTCGGCGCCGAGGCGGGGCGGCCAGGTCTACCCAGGGCTGAAGGCGCCGGCACTAAGTGCGCTCGCGGCGGCCAGGTCTACCCAGAGCTGAACGCGCCGGCGCTAAGTGCGGCCGCGGCGGCCAGGTCTACCCAGAGGTCGAAACACCAAGTCCCGCCGGAGCGGGGTAGACCTGTTCGCCCCGTGACCGCCCGCCGCCGCAGCGCCGCGCCGACGTCTCCGGCTACGGCTGATGGCTTCGGCCGGCCACGGGGCCGGCTAGACAAGGCATGCCGCTACCGTCCCGGGACCGGGAGAAGCCCCGAGCCCCGTAGGGCCACGGAGCCGGATGGCTCTAGCAGCCCTGTCCCGCCCGATCGACCCGCCTTCGAGACCACGACGTATTTTCAACAAACAGCTCCGCCCACCTTTTTTTTTTTTTTTAGGTTTTTTTGGGGTTTTTGATTTTTTTTTTTTTTGTGGGTTTTTTTTTGGCTTTGGTTCTCTTTTTTTTTTTTTTGGTGGGGGGGGGGGGTTTGCCCCCCTCTGAAAGAATGACTGTACTAATTGCTTGGAAGAAGGATCTTTTCCAGGAAAAAATACTCCTGGCACACTTTATAGTTTTCCGTTTGCTCCCCGTCCACTTCCAGCCGAGCTAATCGGCACCTTGTGCCCTGCAATCGGCCTGCTGACACACCGAACCGTGGCGACGGTGTCGCCACGCCCGACCCCCCTCAAAAGAGAACCTTCGGGTGGACGGCGGGGAGGGGACGCCCGTCCAGGCGGCGGCGGTCCGGGAACCATGGCGCCGGCCCCGGGGCGCGCCTCGCCTGGTCCCGTCCGGCTCCGCGCCGCTCCGCCCCGCCCACCTACCCGCCCACCCAGCGACGGAGGCCGCGGCGGGGCGGCCGGCGAGCAGGCAGCCGCTTGGAGGTCGGTCCCTTCACGGTCCGCAGAGGTCTTCGGCTTTCGGAGCACGCCTGGGGGGCCGCGGAGCCTCGGCGCCGAGGCGGGGCGGCCAGGTCTACCCAGGGCTGAAGGCGCCGGCGCCAAGTGCGCTCGCGGCGGCCAGGTCTACCCAGAGCTGAACGCGCCGGCGCCAAGTGCGGCCGCGGCGGCCAGGTCTACCCAGAGGTCGGAACACCAAGTCCCGCCGGAGCGGGGTAGACCTGTTCGCCCCGTGACCGCCCGCCGCCGCAGCGCCGCGCCGACGTCTCCGGCTACGGCTGATGGCTGCGGCCGGCCACGGGGCTGGCTAGACAAGGCATGCCGCTACCGTCCCGGGACCGGGAGAAGCCCCGAGCCCCGTAGGGCTTCGGAGACGGATGGCTCGAGCAGCCCTGTCCCGCCCGATCGACCCTCTTTCGAGATCAGGACGTATTTTAAACAAACAGCCCACCCCTTTTTTTTTTTTTTTTTTCTGTTGTTGTTGCTGGGTTTCTTAGGCTCGCCGGCTCCGGCTCCGCCCCGCCCCGCCCCGCCCCGCCCCGCCTACCTACCCACCCACCCACCCACACCACCCACCCACCCACTCACCCACCCACCCACTGATGGAGGCCGCGGCGGGGCGGCCGGCGAGCGTGCAGCCGCTTGGAGGTCGGTCCCTTCACGGTCCGCAGAGGTCTTCGGCTCTCGGAGCACGCCTGGAGGGCCGCGGAGCCTCGGCGCCGAGGCGGGGCGGCCAGGTCTACCCAGGGCTGAAGGCGCCGGCACTAAGTGCGGCCGCGGCGGCCAGGTCTACCCAGAGGTCGAAACACCAAGTCCCGCCGGAGCGGGGTAGACCTGTTCGCCCCGTGACCGCCCGCCGCCGCAGCGCCGCGCCGACGTCTCCGGCTACGGCTGATGGCTTCGGCCGGCCACGGGGCTGGCTAGACAAGGCATGCCGCTACCGTCCCGGGACCGGGAGAAGCCCCGAGCCCCGTAGGGCCACGGAGCCGGATGGCTCTAGCAGCCCTGTCCCGCCCGATCGACCCGCCTTCGAGACCACGACGTATTTTCAACAAACAGCTCCGCCCACCTTTTTTTTTTTTTTAGGTATTTTTTGGGGTTTTTGATTTTTTTTTTTTTTTGTGGGTTTTTTTTTGGTTTTGGTTTTTTTTTTTTTGGTGGTGGGGGGGGGGGGTTTGCCCCCCTCTGAAAGAATGACTGTACTAATTGCTTGGAAGAAGGATCTTTTCCAGGAAGAAATACTCCTGGCTCACTTTATAGTTTTCCGTTTGCTCCCCGTCCACTTCCAGCCGAGCTAATCGGCACCTTGTGCCCTGCAATCGGCCTGCTGACACACCGAACCGTGGCGACGGTGTCGCCACGCCCGACCCCCCTCAAAAGAGAACCTTCGGGTGGACGGCGGGGAGGGGGACGCCCGTCCAGGCGGCGGCGGTCCGGGAACCATGGCGCCGGCCCCGGGGCGCGCCTCGTCTGGTCCCGTCCGGCTCCGCGCCGCTCCGCCCCGCCCACCTACCCGCCCACCCAGCGACGGAGGCCGCGGCGGGGCGGCCGGCGAGCGGGCAGCCGCTTGGAGGTCGGTCCCTTCACGGTCCGCAGAGGTCTTCGGCTCTCGGAGCACGCCTGGAGGGCCGCGGAGCCTCGGCGCCGAGGCGGGGCGGCCAGGTCTACCCAGGGCTGAACGCGCCGGCGCTAAGTGCGCTCGCGGCGGCCAGGTCTACCCAGAGCTGAACGCGGCCGGCGCTAAGTGCGGCCGCGGCGGCCAGGTCTACCCAGAGGTCGAAACACCAAGTCCCGCCGGAGCGGGGTAGACCTGTTCGCCCCGTGACCGCCCGCCGCCGCAGCGCCGCGCCGACGTCTCCGGCTACGGCTGATGGCTGCGGCCGGCCACGGGGCCGGCTAGACAAGGCATGCCGCTACCGTCCCGGGACCGGGAGAAGCCCCGAGCCCCGTAGGGCCACGGAGCCGGATGGCTCTAGCAGCCCTGTCCCGCCCGATCGACCCTCTTTCGAGAGCACGACGTATTTTCAACAAACAGCTCCGCCCACCTTTTTTTTTTTTTTTTTAGGTTTTTTTGGGGGTTTTTGATTTTTTTTTTTTTTTTGTGTTTTTTTTTTTTTTTTTAGTTTGGTTTTTTCTTTTTTTGGTGGGGGGGTGGGGGGGTTTGCCCCCCTCTGAAAGAATGACTGTACTAATTGCTTGGAAGAAGGATCTTTTCCAGGAAAAAATACTCCTGGCACACTTTATAGTTTTCCGTTTGCTCCCCGTCCACTTCCAGCCGAGCTAATCGGCACCTTGTGCCCTGCAATCGGCCTGCTGACACACCGAACCGTGGCGACGGTGTCGCCACGCCCGACCCCCCCCCAAAAAGAGAACCTTCGGGTGGACGGCGGCGAGGGGACGCCCGTCCAGGCGGCGGCGGTCCGGGGACCATGGCGCCGGCCCCGGGGAGCGCCTCGCCTGGTCCCGTCCGGCTCCGCGCCGCTCCGCCCCGCCCTCCTACCCGCCCACCCAGCGACGGAGGCCGCGGCGGGGCGGCCGGCGAGCGGGCAGCCGCTTGGAGGTCGGTCCCTTCACGGTCCGCAGAGGTCTTCGGCTCTCGGAGCACGCCTGGGGGGCCGCGGAGCCTCGGCGCCAAGGCGCCCGGGGCCGGCACGAAGCCGCCGGCCGGCCCTCTGCCCGCGTTCACACAAGAGAGACAGACACAGTGACGCACACCCCCGCTCCACACACGGACGTCCCTCAGAGCGCCACACACACCCCAGCGCAGCCGCACACGTGTGCGCGCACACACATAACACGCGTGCTCCCCCCGCCCGCTCACCCCGCCCGCGGCCCTGCCCTCCAGTCTGCCGCGGCCGCCGCGCGAGGCTTGGGGGCGCCCCGCCCTCCGGCATCAGCCTCCCCGGCCCCGCCTTCGGGCTTCTCCCGCCCCCGCCCAGCGAGGGTTGGGGGCGCCCGGCCCGCTAGCGCCTGCCTCCCCGGCACCGCCTCCGGGCTTCTTCTGCCCCCGCCCAGGCTGTCGGCGGCGGCGGCGGCGGCAGGGCAAGGAGCAGGCCGAGGCCGAGGCGGCCAGGGTCTTCGGCGAGCAGGCCGAGAGAAGTCGGCCGCCTTCCACGTCCCGGCGTTCGGGGAGGGGAGGAGCACGTGCGAGCAGTTGTGTGCGCAGCTGCGTATGAAGGCAGGCGGGCAGGCCAGCGGGCCGGCGGACCGGTCGGGGATAGCAGGTCTGCCCAGAGTCAAAGCAGCAAGTCCGGCGGCGGCGGCCAGGTCTACCCCAGGCTTGACCTTCCGGCACTAAGTGCGACCGCGGCGGCCAGGTCTACCCAGGGTCTAAGCAGCCGGTCCGGCGGCGGCGGCCAGGTCTACCCAGGGTCTGAACAGCCGGTCCGCCGGCGGCGGCCAGGTCTACCCAAGGTCTAAGCCGCCGGTCCGGCGGCGGCGGCCAGGTCTACCCAGGGACTGAGCAGCCGGTCCGCCGGCGGCGGCCAGGTCTACCCTGGGTCTCAGGAGCCGGTCCGGCGGCGGCGCCCAGGTCTACCCCAGGCTTTGACCAGCGGGTCTGCCGGCGGCGGCCAGGTCTACCCAGGGACTGAGCCGCCGGTCCGCCGGCGGCGGCCAGGTCTACCCAATGTCTAAGCAGCCGGTCCGGCGGCGGCGGCCAGGTCTACCCAGGGACTGAGCAGTCGGTCCGCCGGCGGCGGCCAGGTCTACCCAGGGTCTAAGCAGCCGGTCCGGCGGCGGCGGCCAGGTCTACCCCAGGCTTTGACCAGCGGGTCTGCCGGCGGCGGCCAGGTCTACCCAGGGTCTGAGCACCGCGTCCGGCTGAGGCGGCCTGGTCGACCCAGGCTCTCGGCACCGGGACCTAAGTGTAGCCAAAGGCGGAGATCACGTCTACCCAGCGGCTTTGGCGACCGGGGGCGGAGGCCGAAGGAGAAGAGGTCTTCCTGCTTTCCCCTCGACGGGCGACAGGGGGCGGACGAGCCCACCCGGCCCACGCAGCACCCGCCAGGACGGCAGGGGGCGCCGCGGGACGGGGCGGGACGGGACGGTGACGGTGACGGAGCGCCGTGCGCGCTCCTCTCTGTAGCCCCCTGAGCGCCGGCCGGCCCGGCCCCGCCCCGCCCCGCCCCGCGCACCCACCCACCCACCCACCCACCCACTGACAGAGGCCGCGGCGAGCCGGGCGGCGAGCGAGCAGCCGCTTTCAGGTCGGTCCCTTCACGGTCCGCAGAGGTCTTCGGCTCTCGGAGCGGGTCTGGCGGGCCGCGGGGTCTCGGCGCCAGGGCGCCCGGGGCCGGCACGAAGCTGCCGGCCGGCCCTCTGCCCGCGTTCACACAGAGAGAGTCAGACACAGTGACGCACACCCCCGCTCCACACACGGACGTCTCTCAGAGCGCCACGCACACCCGAGCACAGCCACACACGTGCGCATGCACACACATAACACGCGTGCTCCCGCCTGCCCGCTCACCCCGTCCCCTGCCCCTGCCCTCTAGTCTGTCGCGGCTGCCGCGCGAGGCTAGGGGGCGCCCCGTCCGCTAGCGGCAGCCTCCCCGGCACCGCCTCCGAGCTGCTTCTGCCCCTGCACGGGCTCTCAGCGGCGGCAGCCTGCCCGGCGGGGGCGGCCAGCTCTACCATGGGAAGTCTCTGCAGGCGGCCCGGCGGCGGCGGCGGCCAGTTCTACCCAGGGAAGCCTTTGCAGGCGGCCCGGCGGCGGCGGCCAGGTCTTCCCAAGGCAGTCTTTGCAGCTCTTCCGGCGGCGGCGGCCGGGTGTACCCAGGGAAGTCTTTGCAGCCGACGGCCGGGTTCTACCCAGGGAAGTGTCTGCAGATTGCCTGGCAGCGGCGGCCAGGTCTACCCAGGGTCTAAGCAAGTCCGGCCCGGTCTTCCCCAGGCTTGAGCTGCCGGCACTAAGTGCGACCGTGGTGGCCAGGTCTACCCAGGATCTAACCAGCGGGTCCGGCGGCGGCGGCCAGGTCTACCCAGGGAAGTGTCTGCAGCCGGCGGCCAGGTCTACCCAGGGAAGTCTTTGCAGGCGGCCCGGCGGCGGCGGCCAGGTCTACCCAGGGAAGTCTTTGCAGACGGCCCGGCGGCGGCGGCCAGGTCTACCCAGGGAAGTC
>JAJNNQ010000476.1:35000-37500 GCA_027886175.1 Phylloscopus collybita
AAGTGTCGATGATCAATGTGTCCTGCAATTCACATTAATTCTCGCAGCTAGCTGCGTTCTTCATCGACGCACGAGCCGAGTGATCCACCGCTAAGAGTTGTCTGGCTTTCGGCACCGACTCCGCGCGCGCGGAGGGGCCGGGACCGCTCGCGTGGAACGGCCCCCCTTTTGCTCGGCGAGGACGCGCCTCGCCTGCGACCGTACGAGCACACACACGACCGACCTGTGAGGAGGCGGAGGGGAAAAAAAAATTAACCCCACGCAACGCTCCGAAGGCCGGCAAAAATGAAGCCGGGGGGGCCCGCACCCCCGACCGCCTCCCCCCGCGAGGGGAGGCGCCGGCCTCGCATGCCGTCCTTCGGAGGCGGCCAGGCGCCCGGGCTCGGCCCGGTCTCCGCGCGGAGAGAGCCGCGCGGCGCGCGCCGGACCGCGGGGGGAGGCGCGGCCCGCCGGGCCTCTCTGACGGGAACGACGCACGCGCGCCACCGGAGGAGCCGGGGGCGCGACCGTCGGCCCCCGCCCCGCGACTCGCTTTTCCCTCGACCGCGCCGCGGACGCCCGCGGAGCGCCGCCGCGCCGCCGACGCGGCCGGCCCTTCTCTCGCTCTCTGGCTCTGGCTCTTCCCCAGCGGCCTCGCGACGCCCGAGACGACCCGCGGCGACGAACCGCCTCGCCGACGCGACCCCGCGCGGGACCGCTCCCGCCGGAAGGCTTCGCGTCTGACGGCCGCGCCCCCGCCACCGGCGCCGGAGGCGGACGCCACCGAGTCCCGAGCCGGCATCGCGAGCGCCCGAGGCCTGCCGGGCGGCAGACCCGCCGCCCCTGCGGCCGCACTCCCCGAGACCGCCGCCGCCCTCTTCGCACCGTCCGGGCCCCCTTGCCACGAGCACGCGCCCGGTGGAGGGCTCTGACGGGGCTGAGCCGGGGGGCAACGCCCGCTCTCCTCGCTTCCGCTCAGAGACCGGGACGGGGAGCGCCCCCGCGGCCGCCCCGCAGGCCCATCCGTTCGGCCCACACGCGGCCCGGGAGGGGAGACGGGGAAGCGACGGGCGGGGCTCGGGCCGGGACCGCCACAGGCGACGGCAGGCGCCTCCCGGCCGACCACCCCCCGAGGGGGACACCCGTCGAGCGGCGACGCCGCCGCTCGGCACGGGGTCGGCCGCACTCGTCGGCATCCAGCGACGGAGGAACCGCAGAGCGCTCGACCCGGGCGGGCCGGCGATCGAGGCGGAGACGGCCGGCGGACGGCGCCGCCGCCGCGGCGCCTTCGGGGAAGAAAGGCCGTCGAGGGGAGAGAGAGGAGAGCGAGGAAAGGCGGCGGGCCGCGCCCGGCGCGGCGCCACCGCGCGCGGACGGACCGCGACGGCGGCCGAGGAGAAACAGCGAGAGCGCGGGCGGGCCCCGGCGGCCGCGACCCCGCGGCCGAGGAAGGGCGGAGAGCGCGCGCTCTCCGCCGCCGGCGCGGTCGCCCCGTTTCGAGGCCGGCGGGTCGGCCCCGCGGCCGGATCGCCGCGCCACGGCCTCTCCGCCGAGACCGGGCCGCGGAGAGGGGGGGGCAGGGAGCCCCTCCCCGGCGCGGCAACGGGTGGCCCCCGCGCGCGCGCGCGCGGCCGGGACGACGCCGACGACCGGGAGCGCGGCCGGGCCGCAACGGACACCATCGCAGGGGATCGGCGGGAGTAGCTCCCCACCCCTGGATGGCGCCGCGCCGCCGCCCGCCGGACCCGCCGCCGCCGCCGACTTCCGCCGCCGCCGCGGCGGGGCCGCGCCGAGCCGCCCGAGTCTTTAAACCTCCGCCCGGCTCGGCGGCCCCTTTCCGCTCCGCTCCCCCCCCACCACGCTTTCAGCGTTTGACGACGCCGAAGGAGGGGAGGGGAGAAAAAGCGGCGGGACCGCCGAGACGCGGAGCGCTAGGTACCTGGCCCTGGGGCGAGGGAAACGACCTGAATGGCCCCGCCGGGGTGCCTCCCCCACTGCCGCCCTCGGGGGAGCGTCCGCCGGCGGGGGCGCGCCCGACGTCCACCGCCACCACCGCGGGATCCGTCTCGGGGCCCGGGGTTTCCCTCAGTAGCCCGGCGCTGCGCCCGAGAGGACCGCCGCGGCTCGGGCCGCCCCGCCGGAGCGGGGGCGCGGCCCGGCCACCGAGAGCCTCGCGCACCTGCCCCCGCCGAAGAGAAGCCCCGGCGGCGGAGGGCTCGCGCGCGCGCGCGCGCCCCGAGGCGCGGCCCGGAACGCCCGAGAGGCCCGGCCCATGGCAGTTCCTCTCGTCGCGCGAGGGGCCGTTCGGCCCGGGAGCGGGAGGGGCTTCCGCCGGGCGGCGAAAGCCCCCCGCCTCTCCCCCGGTGCGGGAGGGGGGCCGGAGGAGACGCCTCCTCCGAGCCCCGCGAGGCGGCCCCGCGCGGCCCGCTTTTCCCTCGCGCCCTATCCCCGGGCCCGTTGCCCGACAAAAGGAAGGGGCGAGCGAAAAAGGGCGCGGCGGGGCGCGCCTCCGGGAGGGGCC
>JAJNNQ010000477.1:0-36285 GCA_027886175.1 Phylloscopus collybita
GCCATTGGAAGTGAAGGAAAATGGGATTTTAGGGGATTTTGGGAAATTTTTGGGGATTTTGGGGGGTTTGGGGTGGGCAAAGTGCTTTACAGTGGAAAAAATGGGATTTTTGGGGGATTTTGGGGGGATTTTGGGGGTTTTGGATGGGCAGAAACGATTATGGGTGAATAAAAATGGGATTTTGGGGATTTTTGGGGATTTTGGGGGATTTTTGGGGGGGGTTTGGGGTGGGTAGAAGCCATTGGAGGTGAAAAAAACGGGATTTTGGGGGATTTGAGGAAATTTTTGGGGGGGTTTTTGGGGGGTTTGGGGTGGGCAAAGTGCTTTACAGTGAAAAAAAAATGGGATTTTTGGGGGATTTTTGGGGGTATCGGACGGGCAGAAACGATTATGGGTGAATAAAAATGGGATTTTGGGGATTTTTGGGGATTTTGGGGGATTTTTGGGGGGGTTTGGGGTGGGCACAGAGCTTTACAGTGAATAAAAATGGGATTTTTGGGGATTTTTGGGGGATTTTTGAGGGTTTTGGATGGGCAGAAACGATTATGGGTGAATAAAAATGGGATTTTGGGGGATTTTGGGGGATTTTTTTGGGGGATTTGGGGTGGGCAAAGTGCTTTACAGTGAAAAAAATGGGATTTTGGGGGGATTTTGGGGGGATTTTTGGGGGTTTTGGACGGGCAGAAACGATTACGGGTGAATAAAAATGGGATTTTTGGGGATTTTGGGAAATTTTTCAGGGATTTTTGGGGGGTTTGGGGTGGGCAAAGTGCTTTACAGTGAAAAAAATGGGATTTTTAGGGGATTTTTGGGGGATTTGGATGGGCAGAAGCAATTACAGGTGAAGGAAAATGGGATTTTAGGGGATTTTGGGAAATGTTTCGGGGATTTTTGGGGGGTTTGGGGTGGGTAGAAGCCATTAGAGGTGAAAAAAACGGGATTTTGGCGGATTTGAGGAAATTTTTGTGGGGGTTTTTGGGGGGTTTGGGGTGGGCAAAGTGCTTTACAGTGGAAAAAAATGGGATTTTTGGGGGATTTTTGGAGGATTTTGGGGGTTTTGGATGGGCAGAAACGATTACGGGTGAATAAAAATGGGATTTTGGGGGATTTTGGGGGATTTTTGGGGGGGTTTGGGGTGGGCGCAGGCGAATAAAAATGGGATTTTAGGGGAAAAAAAAGGATTTGGGGGATTTTTTAGGGGATTTTGGGGGGGTTGGGGTGGGTAGAAGCCATTAGAAGTGAAGGAAAATGGGATTTTAGGGGATTTCGGGAAATTTTTGGGGATTTTTGGGGGGTTTGGGGTGGGCAAAGTGCTTTACAGTGGAAAAAATGGGGATTTTTGGGGGATTTTTGGGGGATTTTGGGGGTTTTGGATGGGCAGAAACAATTACAGGTGAAGGAAAATGGGATTTGGGGATTTTGGGAGATTTTTTGGGGGGTTTGGGGTGGGCACAGGCGAATAAAAATGGGATTTTAGGGGAAAAAAAAGGGATTTTGGGGGATTTTTTAGGGGATTTTTGGGGGGTTGGGGTTGGTAGAAGCCATTGGAGGTGAAGGAAAATGGGATTTTAGGGGATTTTGGGAATTTTTTGGGGGATTTTTGGGGGGTTTGGGGTGGGCAAAGTGCTTTACAGTGAAAAAAATGTGATTTTTAGGGATTTTTGGGGGATTTTTGAGGGTTTTGGATGGGCAGAAACGATTATGGGTGAATAAAAATGGGATTTTGGGGATTTTTGGGGATTTTGGGGGATTTTTGGGGGGGTTTGGGGTGGGCACAGAGCTTTACAGTGAATAAAAATGGGATTTTGGGGGATTTTTGGGGGATTTTTGAGGGTTTTGGATGGGCAGTAACGATTATGGGTGAATAAAAATGGGATTTTAGGGGATTTTGGGAAATGTTTCGGGGATTTTTGGGGGGTTTGGGGTGGGCAAAGTGCTTTACAGTGAAAAAAATGGGATTTTTAGGGGATTTTTGGGGGATTTTTGAGGGTTTTGGATGGGGCAGAAACGATTACGGGTGAATAAAAATGGGATTTTGGGGATTTTGGGGGATTTTGGGGGATTTTTGGGGGGGTTGGGGTGGGTAGAAGCCATTGGAAGTGAAGGAAAATGGGATTTTAGGGGATTTTGGGGATTTTTTGGGGGGGTTTGGGGTGGGCAAAGTGCTTTACAGTGAAAAAAATGGGATTTTTGGGGGGATTTTTGGGGGTTTTGGATGGGCAGAAACGATTACGGGTGAATAAAAATGGGATTTTGGGGATTTTTGGGGATTTTGGGGGATTTTTGGGGGATTTTGGGGTGGGCACAGAGCTTTACAGTGAAAAAAATGGGATTTTTAGGGATTTTTGGGGGATTTTTGAGTGTTTTGGATGGGCAGAAACGATTATGGGTGAATAAAAATGGGATTTTAGGGGATTTTGGGAGATTTTTGGGGATTTTTGGGGGGTTTGGGGTGGGCGCAGGCGAATAAAAATGAGATTTTAGGGGAAAAAACGGGATTTTGGGGGATTTTTTAGGGGATTTTGGGGGTTTGGGGTGGGTAGAAGCCATTGGAAGTGAAGGAAAATGGGATTTTAGGGGATTTTGGGAATTTTTGGGGATTTTTGGGGGGTTTGGGGTGGGCAAAGTGCTTTACAGTGAAAAAAATGGGATTTTTGGGGGATTTTTGGGGGTTTCGGATGGGCAGTAACGATTATGGGTGAATAAAAATGGGAATTTTGGGGATTTCGGGAAATTTTTGGGGAATTTTTGGGGGTTTGGGGTGGGCGCAGGTGAATAAAAATGAGATTTTAGGGGAAAAAACGGGATTTTGGGGGATTTTTTAGGGGATTTGGGGGGGTTGGGGTGGGTAGAAGCCATTGGAAGTGAAGGAAAATGGGATTTTAGGGGATTTCGGGAAATTTTTGGGGATTTTTGGGGGGTTTGGGGTGGGTGCGGGTGAATGAAAATGGGATTTTTGGGGATTTGGAGGGGGAAAAAAAAGGGATTTTGGGAGAATTTTTGGGGATTTTTGGGGGGTTTGGGAATGTTTAAGAGTTCCCAGGTGTATTCTTGGGTGGCCCAGGTGTGCCCAGGTGTGTCCCAGGTGTATTTTTGGATTTCCCAGCTGCTCCCAGGTGTGTCCCAGGTGTGTTTTTGGGTGTCCCAGGTGTGTCCAGGTGCTCCCAGGTGATCCCAGGTGTATTTTTGGACGTCCCAGGAGCATTTTGGGGTGTCCCAGGTGCTCCCAGGTGTGTCCCAGGTGTGCCCAGGTGTGTTTCTGGGTGTCCCAGGTGTGTTTCTGGGTTGTCCCAGGTGCTCCCATGTGTGTCCCAGGTGTGCCCAGGTGTATTTCTGGGTGTCCCAGGTGTGCCCAGGTGTGTCCCAGGTGTGCCCAGGTGCTCCCAGGTGTGCCCAGGTGCTCCCAGGTGTATTTCTGGGTGTCCCAGGTGTATTTTTGGATTTCCCAGGTGTGTCCAGGTGCGCCCAGGTGCTCCCAGGTGTATTTCTGGGTGTCCCAGGTGTGTCCAGGTGTGTCCCAGGTGTATTTCTGGGTGTCCCAGGTGTGCCCAGGTGTGTCCCAGGTGTGCCCAGGTGCTCCCAGGTGTATCCCAGGTGTCCCAGGTGTGTCCCAGGTGTATTTCTGGGTGTCCCAGGTGCGCCCAGGTGTGTCCCAGGTGCTCCCAGGTGTATCTCGGGGCTCACCTGAGAAGCACTCGGTGAACTCCTGCTCCAGCTTGGTGGCTCTGTCGAACGCCTTCCGCGCCTGCTCCTCGCTGACGCGCTTGGAGATCTCCCTGGGGGCGGGGCCGGCTCGGGACACGCCCACAAACCAACCACGCCCACAACCCAGCCACGCCCACTGTGCCTGGCCACACCCACAAACCCAACCACGCCCACCGTGCCTGGCCACACCCACATCCCAGCCACGCCCACCGCAATGGGACACACCCACAAACCCAACCACGCCCACTGTACCTGGCCACACCCACAACCCCACCATGCCAGGACACACCCAAAACCCTCGCCACCCCCCCCCCCCCGCACCTGGCCACGCCCACAACCCAGCCACGCCCACTGCACTTGGCCACACCCAGGTGTGTTCCCAGCTGTCCCAAGGTGCCCCCAGGTGTCCCCAGGTGTGTCCTAGGTGTACCCCCAGGTGCACCCAGGTGCGCCCAGGTACCCCCAGGTGTGCCCCCAGGTGTGCCCGGGTGCTCCCAGGTGCCCCCAGATGTGCCCAGGTGCACCCAGGTGTGCCCAGGTGTACCCCCAGGTACCCCCCAGGTGTGCCCCCAGGTGTGTCCCAGGTGCACCCAGGTGCCCCCCAGGTGTGCGCAGGTGTGTTTTTGGGTGCCCCCAGGTGTACCCCCAGGTGTGCCCCCAGCTGCCCCCAGGTGTGCCCCCAGGTGTACCCCCAGCTGCCCCCAGGTGTGCCCAGGTGTACCCCCCAGGTGTGCTCAGGTGCCCCCGGGTGTGCCCAGGTGTGTTTTTGGGTGCCCCCAGGTGCCCCCAGGTGTACCCCCAGGTGTGCCCAGGTGTGCCCAGGTACTCACAGCACGTTCTGCAGGGACTTGGGCCGGATGAAGATGGCGATCGGGTGCAGCTGCGCCGCCTGCAGCCGCCGGACGGCGTTGGCCGAGACGTCCAGGATGCAGTGCTTGCCCTGCAGGGGGACAGGTGAGCGCAGGTGAGGTGCAGGTGAGGCACAGGCCACGCCCACATGTCCCCACATCACCCCCCAGGGTGTCCCCGGTTGCAGTGCACACCCTGCAGGTGAGACCAGGTGTGCCCAGGTGTGTTTACCTGTGTGTACAGGTGTGTGCCCAGGTGTGCCCAGGTGTATTTACCTGTTCAGCCACCTCCCTGACTGACTGCACGCTGGTGCCGTACAGGTGGCTGTTGTACTGCCCGGCCCAGGGGTGTATCCCAGCTGTACCCAGGTGTGTACAGGTGTGTGCCCAGGTGTGTACAGGTGTGTTACCTGTTCAGCCAGGTGTGTTACCTGTTCAGCCACCTCCCTGACTGACTGCACACTGGTCCCGTACAGGTGGCTGTTGTACTGCCCGGCCCCAGGGGTGTATCCCAGCTGTGCCCAGGTGTGTGTACAGGTGTGCCCAGGTGTATTTACCTGCTCAGCCACCTCCCGCACAGATTGCACGCTGGTCCCGTACAGGTGGCTGTTGTACTGCCCGGCCTCGATGAACTTGTGGCCCTGGATGTCCCAGGGCTGTACCCAGCTGTGTACAGGTGTGCCCAGGTGTGCCCAGGTGTATCCCAGGTGTGTTACCTGTTCAGCCACCTCTCTCACGCTCTGCACACTCGTCCCGTACAGGTGGCTGTTGTACTGCCCGGCCTCGATGAACTTGTGGCCCTGGATGTCCCAGGGCTGTACCCAGGTGTGCCCAGGTGTATCCCAGCTGTGTACAGGTGTGCCCAGGTGTGTACAGGTGTGCCCAGGTGTGTTACCTGTTCAGCCACCTCCCGCACAGATTGCACGCTGGTGCCGTACAGGTGGCTGTTGTACTGCCCGGCCTCGATGAACTTGTGGCCCTGGATGTCCCAGGGCTGTACCCAGGTGTGCCCAGGTGTATCCCAGCTGTGTACAGGTGTGCCCAGGTGTGTACAGGTGTGCCCAGGTGTGTTACCTGTTCAGCCACCTCCCTGACTGACTGCACGCTGGTCCCGTACAGGTGGCTGTTGTACTGCCCGGCCTCGATGAACTTGTGGCCCTGGATGTCCTTCTCCATCCGCTCCCGCGAGGACACGAAGTGATAATCCCGCCCCGTCCACCTCGTACTCGCGCTTGGGCCGCGTCGTGTCTGCGGGGGGGACAGGTGGGACACACCTGAGACAGGTGGGACGCACCTGGGGCAGGTGAGAGACACCTGGGATACACCTGAGACAGGTGAGAGACACCTGGGGCAGGTGAGAGACACCTGGGATACACCTGAGACAGGTGGGACACACCTGGAATACACCTGAGATACACCTGAGACAGGTGGGACACACCTGAGACAGGTGGGACACACCTGGAATACACCTGAGATACACCTGAGACAGGTGAGACACACCTGAGACAGGTGAGACACACCTGGGACACACCTGAGATACACCTGAGACAGGTGGGACACACCTGAGACAGGTGGGACACACCTGGAATACACCTGAGATACACCTGAGACAGGTGAGACACACCTGAGACAGGTGAGGACACACCTGGGACACACCTGAGATACACCTGAGACAGGTGGGACACACCTGGGGCAGGTGAGAGACACCTGGGATACACCTGAGACAGATGGGACACACCTGAGACTGGTGAGACACACCTGGGACAGGTGAGACATGCCCCAGACAAGTAACACCAGGTAAGAGCCCATAATGTGTGAGAAACGGGCCCCAGGTGTGCCCCAGATGTCCCCAGATGCCCCCAGGTGTGCCCAGGTGTGACCAAGGTGTGCCCAGGTCTATCCCAGGTGCCCCCAGGTGTGACCAAGGTGTGCCCAGGTCTATCCCAGGTGCCCCCAGGTGTGCCCAGGTGTGCCCAGGTCTATCCCAGGTGCCCCCAGGTGCCCCCAGGTGTCCCCAGGTGTGTTTTTGGGTGCCCCCAGGTGCCCCCCAGGTGCCCCCAGGTGTGTTTTTGGTGCCCCCCAGGTGTGCCCAGGTGTGTTTTTGGTGCCCCCAGGTGTGTTTTTGGTGCCCCCAGGTGTGCCCAGGTGTGCCCAGGTGTGCCCAGGTGTGTTTTTGGGTGTGCCCAGGTGACTCACGGGGGACGCAGGAGCCGAATTTCTCGGGGAACTCGGAGAGGAGGTCGTCGTTGACGCGATCCTTGGTGGGGCCCAGGATGATGATCGGCCGCGCGTAGTGCACTGGGGGGAGGGGAGGGAGAGCACACCTGGAATGCCCAAATTCCCAAAAATCCCAAAATTCCCAAAATTCCCAAAATTCCCAAAATTCCCAAAATTCCCGAAAATGCCTGGAATTCCCAGAATTCCTGGAATGCCCCAAATTCCCTGAAATTCCCCAAATTCCTGGAATTCCTGAAAATTCCCAGAAATTCCCCAAATTCCCAAAATTCCCCAAATTCCCGAAATTCCCGGAATTCCCCAAAATTCCCAAAATTCCCAAAATTCCCCAAATTCCCCGAAAATTCTCAAAACTCCCAAAAAATGCCCGGAATTCCTGGAATTCCTGGAAAGCCCCAAATTCCCTAAAATTCCCAAAATTCCCGAAAATTCCTGAAAATTCCAGAAATTCCCAGAAAATTCCCGAGAATTCCCGAAAATTCCCAAAATTCCAGAAAATTCCTGAAAATACCTCAAATTCCCAAAGTTCCCCAAATTCCCGAAATTCCCAGAAAATCCCTGAAAATTCCCCGAATTCCCCAAATTCCTGAAAATTCCCTAAATTTCTGAAAATCCCCAAAATTCCCAGAAAATTCCTGGAAATTCACGGAATTCCCCAAAATTTCTGAAAATTCCCCAAATTCCCAGAAAATTCCTGAAAATTCACGGAATTCCCCAAAATTTCTGAAATTCCCCAAATTCCCAGAAAATTCCTGAAAATTCACGGAATTCCCCAAAATTTCTGAAAATTCCCCAAATTCCCAGAAAATTCCTGAAAATTCACAGAATTCCCCAAAATTTCTGAAAATTCCCCAAATTCCCAGAAAATTCCTGAAAATTCACAGAATTCCCCAAAATTTCTGAAAATTCCCCAAATTCCCAGAAAATTCCTGAAAATTCACAGAATTCCCCAAAATTTCTGAAAATTCCCCAAATTCCCAGAAAATTCCTGAAAATTCACAGAATTCCCCCAAAATTTCTGAAAATTCCCCAAATTCCCAGAAAATTCCTGAAAATTCACGGAATTCCCCAAAATTTCTGAAAATTCCCCAAATTCCCAGAAAATTCCTGAAAATTCACAGAATTCCCCAAAATTTCTGAAAATTCCCCAAATTCCCAGAAAATTCCTGAAAATTCACGGAATTCCCCAAAATTTCTGAAAATTCCCCAAAATTCCCAGAAAATTCCTGAAAATTCACGGAATTCCCCAAAATTTCTGAAAATTCCCCAAATTCCCGAATTTCCCAGAAAATTCCTGAAAATTCCCAGAATTCCCAAAAATTCCCTGGAATTCCCCAAATTCCTGAAAATTCCCCCAAATTCCTGAAATTCCTGAAAATTCCTGAAATTCCTGAAAATCCCCGAAATTCCCAAAATTGCCAAAAATTCCCCGAAATTCCCCAAAAATTCCCGAATTCCCGGGAGCCCGGGCCTCACCTTCCATCTGCGTCACCGTCTCGTAGCTCAGCACGGCGTCCTCGCGCCCTGCGGGGAGGAGTTTGGGGGATTTTGGGAGAATTTTGGGGGTTTTTTTTGGGGGGAGAAATTTTGGGATTTTGGGGGGAAATTTTTGGGATTTTGGGTGAATTTTTGGGATATTTTTGGGGAGAATTCTTGAGAATTTTGGGGAGAATTCTTGGGAATTTTTGGGAGAATTTTGGGGTTTTTTTGGGAGAAATTTTTGGGAATTTTGGGGAGAAATTTGGAAATTTTTGGGAGAATTTTGGGGGTTTTTTGGGAGCATTTTTGGGAATTTTGGGGGGAATTTTGGAGAGAATTCTTGGGATTTTATGGGGGAATTTTTGGGATTTTTGGGGGGGGGGAATTTGGGGAGAATTTTTGGGATTTTGGGAGAAATTTTTGGGATTCTTTTGGGGAGAATTCTTGGGATTTTTGGGGGAGAATTTTTGGGAATTTTTTGGAGGGGAATTTTTGGGGAGAATTTTGGGGATTTTGGGGGGAATTTTTGGGATTCTTTTGGGGAGAAATTTGGGGATTTTTGGGGAGAGATTTTGGGATTTTTTTGGAGGGGAATTTTTGGGATTTTTGGGGAGAATTTGTGGGATTTTTGGGGAAAAGTTTTGGGATTTTTGGGGGGAATTTTTGGGGAGAATTTTTGGGATATTTTTGGGGAGAATTTTTGGGATTTTGGAGGAATTTTTGGGATTTTTTGGGGAGAATTTTTGGGATTTTGGGGAAAAGTTTTGGGATTCTTTGGGGAATTTTTGGGAATTAGGGGAAGAATTTTTGGGATTTTTTTTGAGGGGAATTTTTGGGGGAATTTTGGGGTTTTTTGGGGAGAATTTTGGGGATTTTCGGGTCCCACCTTGAGCCCCCGGGCCCCCGATCTTTGGCCTTGAGCCGCGTCCACTCCCGGCGCTCCACCCTGCACCAGTACGGACCAGTCTGGACCAGTTTGGACCAGTCTGGACCAGTTTGGACCAGTCTGGACCAGTCTGGACCAGTCTGGACCAGTTTGGACCAGTCTGGACCAGTTTGGACCAGTAAGGACCAGTTTGGACCAGTCTGGACCAGTTTGGACCAGTAAGGACCAGTTTGGACCAGTCTGGACCAGTAAGGACCAGTCTGGACCAGTTTGGACCAGTTTGGACCAGTCTGGACCAGTCTGGACCAGTTCACCCCAGTCCCCTCTCAGCAGCCGCCAGTCAGGCTCCAGTTCCTTCCCAGTGGCTCCCAGTAAATCCCAGTTACCCACCAGTAAAGGCTCCAGTGGCCTCCCAGTACCAACCAGTACAAACCAGTACAAACCAGTGCAAACCAGTACCAACCAGTGCAAACCAGTACAAACCAGTACCAACCAGTACAAACCAGTGCAAACCAGTACCAACCAGTGCAAACCAGTGCAAACCAGTGCAAACCAGTGCAAACCAGTACAAACCAGTACAAACCAGTGCCATTGAACCCCCATTATAACCCAGCCAAACTCGCTCCCAGTACAAACCAGTATGAACCAGTGACTCCTGGTCTATTCCAGTGAGTCCCAGTACAAACCAGTGCCTCCCAGTACAAACCAGTGACTCCCAGTCACCTCCCAGCGCTCCTAAACCTCCTCCCAGTGACCTCCCCAGTACAAACCAGTACAAACCAGTGCCATTAAACCCCATTATAACACAGCCAAACTCGCTCCCAGTGACTCCCAGTGCCTCCCAGTGCCTCCCAGTACAAACCAGTACAAACCAGTGCCATTGTAACCCATTGTAACCCCCTGATACCGGCTCCCAGTGCCTCCCAGTACAAACCAGTGCCTCCCAGTACAAACCAGTGACTCCCAGTCACCTCCCAGCGCTCCTAAACCTCCTCCCAGTGCCCTCCAGTACAAACCAGTGCCATTGAACCCCATTATAACACAGCCAAACTTGCTCCCAGTGACTCCCAGTGCTCCCAGTACAAACCAGTGCCATTGTAACCCATTGTAACCCATTGTAACTCCCTCCCAGTACAAACCAGTATACCCCAGTGGCTCACCGGCGCTTGCTGGGCACGAAGCCGATGTCGGGGGGCTGCTGGGGGGGCAGCACCAGCCGCGCCTGCCACCACTCCCAGTGCCTCCCAGTACAAACCAGTACAAACCAGTGCCATTGTAACCCATTGTAACCCCCCTGATACCAGCTCCAGTGACTCCCAGTGACTCCCAGTGACTCCCAGTACAAACCAGTGCCATTGTAACCCATTGTAACCCATTGTAACTCCCTCCCAGTATAAACCAGTACAAACCAGTGCCATTGTAACCCATTGTAACTCCCTCCCAGTGCCTCCCAGTGCCTCCCAGTACAAACCAGTACAAACCAGTATACCCCAGTGGCTCACCGGCGCTTGCTGGGCACGAAGCCGATGTCGGGGGGCTGCTGGGGGGGCAGCACCAGCCGCGCCTGCCACCACTCCCAGTGCCTCCCAGTACAAACCAGTGCCTCCCAGTCACCTCCCACGCTCCTAAACCTCCTCCCAGTGCCTCCCAGTACAAACCAGTGCCTCCCAGTACAAACCAGTGACTCCCAGTCACCTCCCAGCGCTCCTAAACCTCCTCCCAGTGCCCTCCCAGTACAAACCAGTGCCATTAAACCCCATTGTAACACAGCCAAACTCGCTCCCAGTGCCTCCCAGTGCCTCCCAGTACAAACCAGTGGCTCCCAGTGGCTCACCGGCGCTTGCTGGGCACGAAGCCGATGTCGGGGGGCTGCTGGGGGGCAGCACCAGCCGCGCCTGCCACCACTCCTCGTCGGAGGCGTCCAGCACGTGCAGGACGTCGCCGAAGCGGAAGCTCAGCGCCTGGCTCAGGAAGCCGACGTCCTTGGCCTTGTCGTAGTCGAAGAGCGCCCTGGGGTGGCAGTGTCACCTCTGTCACCTCTGTCACCTCCCCTGGGGTCATCCCAGTTCATCCCAGTTCATCCCAGTACAGCCCAGTACAGCCCAGTGCAGCCCAGAGCTCTGGGTGTCCCCATTGTCCCCTCACGTCCTTGGCCTTGTCGTAGTCAAAGAGCGCCCTGGGGTGGCATTGTCACCTTTGTCACCTTTGTCACCTCCCCCAGGCCACCCCCAGACACTCCCAGTTCATCCCAGTATGGACCAGTACAGCCCAGTGCAGCCCAGAGCTCTGGGTGTCCCCCATTGTCCCCCCTCATGTCCTTGGCCTTGTCGTATCAAAGAGCGCCCTGGGGTGGCATTGTCACCTCTGTCACCTCTGTCACCTCCCCTGGGGGTCATCCCAGTTCATCCCAGTTCATCCCAGTATGAACCAGTTCATCCCAGTTCAGCCCAGAGCTCTGGGTGTCCCCATTGTCCCCTCACGTCCTTGGCCTTGTCGTAGTCGAAGAGCACCCTGGGGTGGCAGTGTCACCTTTGTCACCTCTGTCACCTCCCCCGGGTCACCCCCAGACACTCCCAGTTCATCCCCAGTATGGACCAGTTCATCCCAGTACAGCCCAGAGCTCCGGGTGTCCCTCAGTGTCCCCATTGTCCCCTCACGTCCTTGGCCTTGTCGTAGTCAAAGAGCGCCCTGGGGTGCCAGTGTCACCTCTGTCACCTCTGTCACCTCCCCAGGGGTCATCCCAGTTCATCCCAGTTCATCCCAGTTCATCCCAGTTCAGCCCAGTATGAACCAGTACAGGCCAGTTCAGCCCAGAGCTCTGGGTGTCCCCAGTGTCCCCCCCCATGTCCCTGGCCTTGTCGTAGTCAAAGAGCGCCCTGGGGTGCCAGTGTCACCTCTGTCACCTCTGTCACCTCCCCTGGGGTCATCCCAGTTCATCCCAGTTCATCCCAGTATGGACCAGTTCATCCCAGTACAGCCCAGAGCTCTGGGTGTCCCCAGTGTCCCCCCCCCGTGTCCCTGGCCCTGTGGTTCCCTGGGGTGGCAGTGTCACCTCTGTCACCTCTGTCACCTCCCCTGGGTCACCCCCAGACCCTCCCAGTATAAACCAGTTCAACCCAGTATAAACCAGTTCAGCCCAAAATTCCCCAAAATTCCCCAAAAAATCCCCCCCAAAAATTCACAAAAAATCCCAAAAAATCCCCCAAAAATCTCCAAAAAATCCCAAATGTCCCCGACATCCCAAATCCCTCCAAAAAATTCACAAAAAAATCGCAAAAAATTCACAAAAAAAAAAAAAAATTCAAAAAAAATTCAAAAAAAAATTTCCCCAAAAAATCCCCCCAAAAAATCCCCCAAAAAATCCCCAAAAAATCACGGAAAATCCCTCCAAAAATTTTACAAAAAATCCCAAAAAATCCCCCCAAAAGTCCCGAATGTTTTCAAGATCCAAAATACCTCCAAAAAATTACAAAAAATTTGCAAAAAAACCACAAAAAAATCGAAAAAAAATGGAAAAAAAAATCCCAAAAAATCCCCAAAAAAATCCCCAAAAATCCCCAAAAAATCCCCAAAAAAATCCCCAAAAAAACCCCCAAAAATCCCGAATGTCCCCGAGATCCCAAATCCCTCCAAAAAATCCACAAAAAAACCCGCAAAAAATTCGCAAAAAAAATCCCAAAAAATCCCAAAAAAGGGGGAAAAATACGAAAAAAAATCAAAAAAAATTCGAAAAAAAAATCGAAAAAAATCCCCAAAAAAATCCCAAAAAATCCCCAAAAAATCCCCAAAAATCCCTGAATGCCCCCAGGTGTGCCCAGGTGTTCCCAGGTGTGCCCAGGTGTGCCCAGGTGTGCCCAGGTGTCCCCACCGGACGTAGAAGCCGCGCTTGGGGTCGCTGCGCAGGGAGGCGCTGCCGGAGCCCAGAGACCCCAAATCCCCCAAATATCCCTCCAAAAAAAACCCCCCAAAAATTCACAAAAAATCCCAAAAAAACCCCAAAAAATCCCGAATGTCCCCGAGATCCCAAATCCCTCCAAAAAATCCACAAAAAACCCGCAAAAAATTCGCAAAAAAAATCCCAAAAAATCCCAAAAAAGGGGGGAAAAATACGAAAAAAAAATCAAAAAATTTCGAAAAAAAATCGAAAAAAATCCCCAAAAAAATCCCAAAAAATCCCCAAAAAATCCCCAAAAATCCCTGAATGCCCCCAGGTGTTCCCAGGTGTGCCCAGGTGTTCCCAGGTGTGCCCAGGTGTGCCCACCGGACGTAGAAGCCGCGCTTGGGGTCGCTGCGCAGGGAGGCGCTGCCGGAGCCGAGGCTGCTGCTCAGGAGCTGCTCCCGCAGGTCGTGGATCTTGGCCTCGAAGCGCCCGTACTCTGCAAGGTTTCGGGGGAATTTGGGGGAAATTTGGGATTTTGGGGGGATTTTGGGATTTTTGGGGATTTTTTAGGGATTTTTTGGGGATATTTGGGGATTTTTTAGGGGATTTTTTGGGGATTTTTGCGATTTTTCGGGGATTTTTTGGAATTTTTTGGGGGATTTTTTTGGATTTTTTGGGGATTTTTTGGGGATTTTTTTTGGGGATTTTTTGGGATTCTTTGGGGATTTTTTTGGGGATATTTGGGGATTTTTTGGGGGATTTTTTGGGGATTTTCTGGGGGATTTTTGGGGATTTGGGGGGGATTTTTTTTGTGATTTTTTGGGGATATTTTGTGGAATTTTGGGAGATTTTTGGGGATTTTTTGGGGAATTTTTGGGATTTTTTTTGGGGATTTTTTGGGATTTTTTGGGGATTTTTTGGGGATTTTCTGGGGGATTTTTGGGGATTCTTTTGGGGATTTTGGGGGATTCTTTTGGGGATTTTTTGGGGATTTTTGGGAGATTTTTGGGGATTTTGGGGGATTTTTTGGGGATTTTCTGGGGGATTTTTGGGGATTTTTTGGGAGATTTTTGGGGATTTTTGGGATTTTTTGGGGGATTTTTGGGGACTTTTTTGGGAATTTTCTGGGGATTTTTGGGGATTTCTTGGGAATTTTTTGGGGATTTTTGGAGATTTTTTTGGAGATTTTTTTGGGATTTTTTGGGATTTTTGGGGATTTTTTGGGGGATTTTTGGGGACTTTTTTGGGAATTTTCTGGGGATTTTTGGGGATTTTTTGGGAATTTTTTGGGGATTTTTGGAGATTTTTTTGGAGATTTTTTTGGGATTTTTTTGGGATTTTTTGGAATTTTGGGGGGGATTTTTCGGGGATTTTTTGGGATTCTTTTGGGGATTTTGGGGGGATTTTTTTGGATTTTTTGGGGGTTTTTTTGGGGCATTTTTGGGGGGAGATTTTTGGGGGGGGATTTGGGACACTTGGGGAGGATTTTCAGACCCTTGAGAACCCTTGGTGACCCTCGGTGACCTTTGGGGACCCTTGGTGACCCCTGGGGACACTCAGGAACCCTTGGGAACCCTTGGTGACTCCTCGGTGACCCCTGGTGACCCCTGGTGACCCTTGGTGACCCCTCGGTGACCTTTGGGGACCCTTGGTGACCCCTGGGGACACTCAGGAACCCTTGGTGACCCTTGGGGACCCTTGGGGACACTCGGGGACCACTGGGGACCACTGGGGACATTTGGTGACCCCTCGGTGACCCCTTGGTGACCCCTCGGTGACCTTTGGTGACCCCTGGGGACATTCAGGAACCCTTGGGAACCCTTGGTGACTCCTCGGTGACCCCTGGTGACCTTTGGTGACCCTTGGGGACCACTGGGGACATTTGGTGACCCCTCGGTGACCCCCGATGACCCCTGGTGACCCCCGGTGACCCCTGGGGACACTCAGGAACCCTTGAGGACCGTTGGGGACATTCGGTGACCCCTGGTGACCCCTCGGTGACCCCCGGTGACCCCTGGGGACATTCAGGAACCCTTGAGGACCTTTGGTGACCCTTGGGGACACTCGGGGACCCTTGGGGACCATTGGGGACATTCGGTGACCCCTGGTGACCCCTCGGTGACCCCTGATGACCCCCAGTGACCCCCCATGACCCCCGGTGACCCCTGGGGACATTCAGGAACCCTTGGTGACCCTTGAGGACCCTTGGGGACATTTGGTGACCCCCAGTGACCCCCGATGACCCCTGATGACCCCTCGGTGACCCCCAGTGACCCCCCATGACCCCCGGTGACCCCCGGTGACCCCTGGGGACACTCAGGAACCCTTGAGGACCTTTGGTGACCCTTGGGGACACTCGGGGACCCTTGAGGACCATTGGGGACATTCGGTGACCCCTGGTGACCCCTCGGTGACCCCTGATGACCCCCAGTGACCCCCGATGACCCCTCGGTGACCCCCGGTGACCCCTGGGGACATTCAGGAACCCTTGGTGACCCTTGGGGACCCTTGGGGACACTCGGGGACCCTTGGGGACCACTGGGGACATTTGGTGACCCCTCGATGACCCCCGGTGACCCCCAGTGACCCCCGGTGACCCCTGGGGACATTCAGGAACCCTTGGTGACCCTTGGGGACCCTTGGGGCCCCTTGGGGACACTCGGGGACCCTTGAGGACCCTTGGGGACATTTGGTGACCCCCAGTGACCCCCGATGACCCCCGATGACCCCCGGTGACACCCGCTGACCCCTCGGTGACCCCGGGGCCGGGGCTGTCACCTTCGGGCCGGTACTGGGCCACGATGGTCACCGACTGGCCGGCGTTCTTCAGCGCCAGCGCCGCCTGCTCGTGGGTGGCGCCGCGCAGATCCACCCCGTTCACCTGCGGGGACAGCGCCGTCACACCTGGGGCACGCCCGGGGGACACCTGGGACACACCTGGGACACACCTGGGACACGCCTGGGACAGGTGGGACACACCTGGGACACACCTGGGACACACCTGGGGCACACCTGGGGCAGGGGGTGGCACCACGGGGACATTTGGGGACACTTGGGGACACTCGGGGACAAGGTGAGCACAGGGAAAATGGGGGGAAAGGAGATTTGGGGACATTTAGGGACACACCTGGGGCACACCTGGGGGACAGGTGGGACACACCTGGGACACGCCTGGGACAGGGGGTGGCACCTCGGGGACACTCGGGGACATTTAGGGACAAGGTGGGCACCGGGAAAAGGGGGAAAAATGGGGGGGAAAGGAGATTTGGGGACATTTAGGGACATTTAGGGACACTTGGGGACACCTGGGACAGGTGGGCACACCTGGGACACACCTGGGGCACACCTGGGACACACCTGGGACAGGTGGGCACACCTGGGACACACCTGGGACAGGGGGTGGCACCTCGGGGACACTCGGGGACAAGGTTGGTGCGGGGAAAATGGGGGGAAAAAGGGAGATTTGGGGACATTTAGGGACACTTGGGGACACCTGGGGACACCTGGGACACACCTGGGACACACCTGGGACAGGTGGGCACACCTGGGACACACCTGGGGCAGGGGGTGGCACCACGGGGACACTCGGGGACAAGGTTGGTGCGGGGAAAATGGGGGGAAAAAGGGAGATTTGGGGACATTTAGGGACACTTGGGGACATTTAGGGACACTTGGGGACACCTGGGGCACACCTGGGACAGGTGGTGGCACCTCAGGGACACTCAAGGACACTCGGGGACACTTGGGGAGAAGGTGAGCACGGGGAAAAGGGGAAAAATGGGGGGAAAAGGAGATTTGGGGACATTTAGGGACACTTGGGGACATGGGGATGACACCTGGGACAGGTGGTGGCACCATGGGGACATTTGGGGACAAGGTGGGCACCAGGAAAATGGAGAAAAGGGGGAAAAAATGGGGAGAATTGGAGGGAAAAGGAGATTTGGGGACACTTGGGGACACTTGGGGACATCTGGGACACACCTGGGACAGGTGGTGGCACCTCGAGGACAGCTGGGGACACTTGGGGACAAGGTTGGTGTGGGGAAAAGGGGGAAAAATGGGGGGGAAAGGAGATTTGGGGACATTTGGGGACATTTAGGGACACTTGGGGACACCTGGGGCACACCTGGGACAGGTGGTGGCACCTCAGGGACACTCGAGGACACTCGGGGACACTTGGGGACAAGGTGAGCATGGGGAAAAGGGGAAAAATGGGGGGAAAAGGAGATTTGGGGACACTTGGGGACACTTGGGGACACCTGGGACACACCTGGGGCACACCTGGAGACACACCTGGGGCAGGGGGTGGCACCACGGGGACATTTGGGGACAAGGTGGGCACGGGGAAAAGGGGAAAAATGGGGGGAAAAGGAGATTTGGGGACACTTGGGGACACTTGGGGACACCTGGGACACACCTGGGGCACACCTGGAGACACACCTGGGGCAGGGGGTGGCACCACGGGGACATTTGGGGACAAGGTGGGCACGGGGAAAAGGGGAAAAATGGGGGGAAAAGGAGATTTGGGGACATTTAGGGACACTTAGGGACATTTAGGGACACTTGGGGACACCTGGGACACACCTGGGACAGGGGGTGGCACCACGGGGACACTCGGGGACAAGGTTGGTGCGGGGAAAATGGGGGGAAAAAGGGAGATTTGGGGACATTTAGGGACACTTGGGGACATGGGGATGACACCTGGGACAGGTGGTGGCACCATGGGGACATTTGGGGACAAGGTGGGCACCAGGAAAATGGAGAAAAGGGGGAAAAAAATGGGGAGAATTGGAGGGAAAAGGAGATTTGGGGACACTTGGGGACACTTGGGGACACCTGGGGACACACCTGGGACAGGGGGTGGCACCACGGGGACACTTGGGGACATTTGGGGACAAGGTTGGTGTGGGGAAAAGGGGGAAAAATGGGGGGGAAAGGAGATTTGGGGACATTTAGGGACATTTAGGGACACTTGGGGACACCTGGGACACACCTGGGACACACCTGGGACACACCTGGGACAGGTGGTGGCACCACGGGGACAGCTGGGGACAATTGGGGACATTTGGGGACAAGGTGGGCACCAGGAAAATGGAGAAAAGGGGGAAAAAATGGGGAGAATTGGAGGGAAAAGGAGATTTGGGGACACTTGGGGACACCTGGGGACACACCTGGGACAGTTGGTGGCACCTCGGGGACAGCTGGGGACATTTGGGGACAAGGTGAGCACAGGGAAAATGGGGCAAAATGGGGGAAAAGGGGGGGGAAAGGAGATTTGGGGACACCTGGGACACACCTGGGACACACCTGGGACACACCTGGGACACACCTGGGACACGTGGTGGCACCACGGGGACACTTGGGGACAAGGTGGGCACCGGGAAAAGGGGAAAAAATGGGGGGAAAAGGAGATTTGGGGACATTTAGGGACACCTGGGGACACACCTGGGACACACCTGGGACACACCTGGGACAGGTGGTGGCACCATGGGGACACTCGGGGACAAGGTGGGCACCAGGAAAATGGGGAAAAATGGGGGGGAAAGGAGATTTGGGGACACTTGGGGACACCTGGGGACACACCTGGGACAGGTGGTGGCACCTCGGGGACAGCTGGGGACATCTGGGGACACTTGGGGACAAGGTGAGCACAGGGAAAATGGGGAAAAATGGGGAAAAATTGGGGGGAAAAGGAGATTTGGGGACACCTGGGACACACCTGGGACAGGTGGTGGCACCACGGGGACATTTGGGGACAAGGTGAGCACAGGGAAAAGGGGAAAAATGGGGGGGGAAAGGAGATTTGGGGACATTTAGGGACACTTGGGGACACTTGGGACACACCTGGGGACACACCTGGGACAGGTGGGCACACCTGGGACACACCTGGGACAGGGGGTGGCACCACGGGGACACTCGGGGACAAGGTTGGTGCGGGGAAAATGGGGGGAAAAAGGGAGATTTGGGGACATTTAGGGACACTTGGGGACACCTGGGGCACACCTGGGGCACACCTGGGACAGGGGGTGGCACCACGGGGACACTTGGGGACAAGGTGGGCACGGGGAAAAGGGGAAAAATGGGGGGAAAAGGAGATTTGGGGACATTTAGGGACACCTGGGGGACACCTGGGGCAGGTGGTGGCACCTTGGGGACACTTGGGGACAAGGTGGGCACCGGGAAAAGGGGGAAAAACGGGGGGAAAATGGGGAGAATTGGAGGGAAAAGGAGATTTGGGGACACTTGGGGACACCTGGGACAGGGGGTGGCACCACGGGGACACTTGGGGACATTTGGGGACAAGGTTGGTGTGGGGAAAAGGGGGAAAAATGGGGGGGAAAGGAGATCTGGGGACATTTAGGGGCATTTAGGGACACTTGGGGACACCTGGGGGACACCTGGGGACACACCTGGGACAGGTGGGCACACCTGGGGCAGGGGGTGGCACCTCGGGGACACTTGGGGACAAGGTGGGCACCGGGAAAATGGGGGGAAAATGGGGGGGGAAAGGGAGATTTGGGGACATTTAGGGACACTTTGGGACATTTAGGGACACTTGGGGACACCTGGGGCACACCTGGGACAGGTGGTGGCACCTCAGGGACACTCGAGGACACTCGGGGACACTTGGGGAGAAGGTGAGCACGGGGAAAAGGGGAAAAATGGGGGGAAAAGGAGATTTGGGGACACTTGGGGACACCTGGGACACACCTGGGGCAGGTGGTGGCACCTCGGGGACAGCTGGGGACAATTGGGGACACTTGGGGACAAGGTGAGCACAGGGAAAATGGGGCAAAATGGGGAAAAATTGGGGGGAAAAGGAGATTTGGGGACACCTGGGACACACCTGGGACACACCTGGAGACACACCTGGGACAGGTGGTGGCACCACGGGGACATTTGGGGACAAGGTGGGCACGGGGAAAAGGGGAAAAATGGGGGGGAAGGAGATTTGGGGACATTTGGGGACAGGTGGAGACATGGGGATGACACCTGGGACACACCTGGGGCAGGTGGTGGCACCTTGGGGACACTTGGGGACAAGGTGGGCATGGGGAAAAGGGGGAAAAATGGGGGGAAAAATGGGGAGAATTGGGGGGAAAAGGACATTTGGGGACATTTGGGGACACTTGGGGACACCGGAGATGACCCGAGAGCCCTTCCCACAGTGAGGATGATGATGGTGATGCCAAAAAAACCCAAAAAAACCCCAAAAACCCCCAAAATGCCCAAACCTGCCCATTCCCCTGCCACCCCAGATGCCCCCAGGTGTGCCCAGGTGTGCCCAGGTGTCCCCAAGGGGTGGTGACATCCTGGGGACATCTGGGCCCTCTTCTCACGGTGAGGATGATGATGGTGACGACAAAAAAAAACCAAAAAAACCACCAAAACCCCCCAAAAAAACCCAAAAAATCCCAAAAAACGCCCAAAAAACGCCCAAACCGCCCCCTTCCCCTGCCCCCCCAGGTGTGCCCAGGTGTCCCCAGGTGTGCCCAGGTGTCCCCAAGGGGTTGTGACACCCCAGGGACACCCTTTGGATGGTGAGGATGATGATGGTGATGCCAAAAAAACCCCAAAAACCCCAAAAAACCCCAAAAAAACTCCAAAAAACGCCCAAACCGCCCCCCTTCCCCTGCCCCCCCAGGTGTCCCCAGGTGCCCCCAGGTGTGCCCAGGTGTGCCCAGGTGTCCCCAGGGGGTTGTGACACCCCAGGGACACCCCAGGGACACCCTTTTGGATGGTGAGGATGATGATGGTGGCGACAAAAAACCCCCAAAAACCCCAAAAAACCCCAAAAAAACCCCAAAAAACGCCCAAACCTCCCCATTCCCATGCCACCCCAGGTGTCCCCAGGTACCCTCAGGTGTGCTCAGGTGCGCCCAGGTGCCCCCAGGTGTCCCCAAGGGGTTGTGACACCCCAGGGACACCCTTTGGATGGTGAGGATGATGATGGTGATGCCAAAAAACCCCCAAAAACCCCAAAAAACCCCAAAAAAACCCCAAAAAACGCCCAAACCGTCCCCTTCCCCTGCCCCCCCAGGTGTGCCCAGGTGTGCCCAGGTGTCCCCAAGGGGTTGTGACACCCTGGGGACATCTGGGATCTCCTCTCACGGTGAGGATGATGATGGTGAAGCCAAAAAACCCCCAAAAAAACCCAAAAAAAGCCCAAACCTCCCCATTCCCCTGCCACCCCAGGTGTCCCCAGGTGCCCCCAGGTGTGCCCAGGTGCCCCCAGGGGGTTGTGACACCCCAGGGACACCCCAGGGACACCCTTTGGATGGTGAGGATGATGATGGTGATGCCAAAAAACCCCCAAAAACCCCCAAAAACCCCCAAAAAACGCCCAAACCGCCCCCTTCCCCTGCCCCCCCATGCCCCCCCAGGTGTGCCCAGGTGTGCCCAGGTGTCCCCAAAGGGTTGTGACACCCTGGGGACAATCTGAGGGTGGCCTGGGACCCCTTCCCACGGTGAGGATGATGATGGTGGCGACAAAAAACCCAAAAAAACCCCAAAAAACCCCAAAAAAACCCCAAAAAACGCCCAAACCGCCCCCTTCCCCTGCCCCCCCGGGTGCCCCCAGGTGTGCCCAGGTGCTCCCAGGTGTACCTAGGTGTGCCCAGGTGCCCCCAGGGGGTTGTGACACCTCAGGGACACCCTTTGGATGGTGAGGATGATGATGGTGGCGACAAAAAACCCAAAAAAACCCAAAAAAACCCCAAAAACCCCCAAACCGCCCCCTTCCCCTGCCCCCCCAGGTGTGCCCATGCCCCCCCAGGTGCCTCCAGGTGTGCCCAGGTGTGCCCAGGTGTGCCCACCGAGAGGATCTGGTCGCCCTTGCGCAGCTCCCCGCTGAGGTCGGCGGGGCCCCCGGCCAGGATGAAGGAGATGAAGATCCCCCTCGCCGTCCTCGCCGCCCACGATGTTGAAGCCCAGGCCGGTGGAGCCGCGCGGGATCACGATGCGCCGCGGCTCCCTGGGGACATTGGGGGGACATTGGGGGGACATTGGGGACGTTGGGGACACTGGGGGACATTGGGGACAGTGGGGACATTGGGGATGTTGGGGACATTTGGGGCATTGGGGACATTGAGGGGACATTGGGGATGGTGGGGACATCAGGGGGATTGGGGTGTCAGAGGGGTTGGGGACATTGGGGGATTGGGGCGATTGGGGACATTTGGGGACATTTGGGGACATTTGGGGCATTGGGGGCATTGGGGACGTTGGGGACATTTGGGGACATTGGGGGCATTGGGGGACATTGGGGACATTTGGGGACATTTGGGGACATTGAGGGGATATTGGGGGCATTGGGGGTGTCAGGGGAATTTGGGGTCCCTGAGGACATCAGGCGTGTTGAGGACATCAGCAGGACCTTGGGGACAGCTTGGGGACACCTTGGGGACATTGGGGACACCCTGGGGCAGACCTGGGGACGTCGTCGTCGGGCAGCAGCTCCTTGGGGCCGGGCGAGAAGGGGACACTGGGGACACCCCTGAGGGACCCTTGGGGACATTGGGGACACCTTGGGGACCTTGGGGACCTTGGGGACATTGGGGACCCTTGGGGACATTGGGGACCCCTTGGGGACACCTTGGGGACATGGGGGCAGACCTGGGGACGTCGTCGTCGGGCAGCAGCTCCTTGGGGGCCGGGCGAGAAGGGGACACTGGGGACAGCCCTGAGGGACCCTTGGGGACATGGGGACCCTTGGGGACATTGGGGACACCTTGGGGACATTGGGGACACCTTGGGGACATGGGGCCAGACCTGGGGACGTCGTCGTCGGGCAGCAGCTCCTTGGGGCCGGGCGAGAAGCGCCGCGGGGACGTCGGCGTCAGCGCCGGGGGGAACTCGGGGCCCAGGAAGCTCTGGGGGGGCAGCTCCGAGTCCAGGTGGGCGGAGTAGGCTGGGGACAGCAGGGGACATCAGCAGGGACAGGTGGGGACAGGTGGGGACATCAGCAGGGACAGCAGGGACAGGTGGGGACATCAGCAGGGACAGGTGGGGACATCAGCAGGGACAGGTGGGGACAGCAGGGACAGGTGGGGACATCAGCAGGGACAGGTGGGGACAGCAGCAGGGGACAGGTGGGGACATCAGCAGGGACAGGTGGGGACAGCAGGGACAGGTGGGGACATCAGCAGGGACAGGTGGGGACAGCAGGGGACATCAGGGACAGGTGGGGACATCAGCAGGGACATCAGCAGGGACATTGGGGACATCAGCAGGGACAGGTGGGGACAGGTGGGGACATCAGCAGGGGACAGCAGGGGACATCAGCAGGGACAGGTGGGGACATCAGGGACAGGTGGGGACATCATCAGGGGACAGCAGGGACAGCAGGGACATTGGGGACAGCAGGGACATCGGGGACAGTTGGGGACACTGGGGGACAAGGACAGGGACACAAGGACGAGAGGGGTCCCACCAGTGATGTCCCTCCCCAAGCCCCCCCCGGTGTCCCCAAAGTCACCAACCCACCCAGTGTCCCCAGTGTCCCCAATGTCCCCAGTGTCCCCAGTGTCCCCACTGTCCCCAATGTCCCCAGTGTCCCCAGTGTCCCCAGTGTCCCCACTGTCCCCAATGTCCCCAGTGTCCCCAGTGTCCCCAGTGTCCCCACTGTCCCCAATGTCCCAGTGTCCCCACTGTCCCCACTGTCCCCGGTGTCCCCAGTGTCCCCGGTGTCCCCACTGTCCCCAATGTCCCCACTGTCCCCACTGTCCCCATGTCCCCCATGTCCCCACTGTCCCCAATGTCCCCCATGTCCCCGGTGTCCCCACTGTCCCCATGTCCCCCGGTGTCCCCGCTCACAGCCGGTGACGTCGGGCGGGCCGTAGGTGTCCCCGAGGCCGGGCAGGGTGGCCTTGGCCACGCGCAGGTAAACGACGTCGTAGGTGTTCTTCAGCGCCGCCACCGCGTCCTCGTGCATCACGTCCTCCAGGCTGACGTTGTTCACCTGGGGACACCGGGACAGCGGGGACATTGGGGACATTGGGGACATTGGGGACAGTGGGGACAGTGGGGACATGGAGGGGACATTGCGGACATTGGGGACATTGGGGACAGTGGGGACATTGGGGACATTTGGGGACATTGGGGACAGTGGGGACATTGGGGACATTGGGGACAGTGGGGACAGTGGGGACAGTGGGGACAGTGGGGACAGCGGGGACATTGGGGACACCGGGGACATCGGGGACATCGGGGACAGCTCAGGGGTTTGGGGACATTTGGGGACATTGAGGGGGGTCGTGCACGATGTCCTCCAGGCTGACCTCGTTCACTTGGGGACAGAGGGGACATTTGGGGACATTGGGGACAGCGGGGACTTTGGGGACATTGGGGGGGATTTGGGGACATTGGGGGGGATTTGGGGACACTAGGGACATCTCAGGGATTTGGGGACATTGGGAGGTTTGGGGACATTTGGGGACATTGAGGGGGGGGGTCGTGCACGACGTCCTCCAGGCTGACCTTGTTTACCTGGGGACATTGGGGACGTTTGGGGACATTGGGGACATTGAGGGGCTTTGGGGACATTTGGGGACATCGGGGCCGGGGCATGAGGGGCCAGACGGGCACAGGGGAGGGGACACGGGGACAGCGGCGCCACCGCCCCACCCCGGCCACGCCCCCCCCACGATGTCCCCAACACCCCCAGATCCCCCCGATGTCCCCAATTCCCTCCAGTGTCCCCAACGTCCCCAACGTCCCCAATCTCCCCCAAGCCCCTCAATGTCCCCAGCCCCCCCAGGTGTCCCCAATGTCCCCAGGTGTCCCCAGCCCCTGCAATGTCCCCAATCCCCCCAGGTGCCCCCCCAGCCCTCCCAGGTGTGCCCAGCCCCCCCAGGTGTCCCCAATCCCCCCTAGCCCCCCAGGTGCCCCCCCAGGTGTCCCCCCAGGTGTCCCCCCAGCCCCCCCAAGTGCCCCCCCAGGTGCCCTCAGGTGTCCCCCCAGGTGTGCCCAGGTGCCCCCAGCCCCCCCAGGTGCCCCCCACTCCCCCCAGGTGTGGCCAGGTGTGCCCAGGTGTCCCCCCAGGTATCCCCCCAGGTGCCCCCCAGGTGTGCCCAGGTGCCCCCAGCCCCCCCAGGTGCCCCCCAGTCCCACCAGGTGCTCCCAGGTGTCCCCAGTCCCTCAATCCCCCCAGCCCTGCCAGCCCCCCCAGGTGTCCCCAGCCCCCCCAGGTGCCCCCCCAGGTGCCCCAGGTGCCCCAGGTGCCCCCCACTCACGGCCAGGATCTTGTCCCCGACCTGCAGGCGCCCCGTCCTTGTGCGCGGCCCCCCCCTCGATCACCTTGGTGACGTAGATGCTGTTGTCCCCCGGGATGTGCTGGTTGCCCACGCCCCCCGCGATGCTGAACCCCAGACCTGCCCGGGGACACCTGTGTCACCTGTCACACACCTGTCACACCTGTGTCACCTGTCTCACACCTGGGTCACACCTGGGTCACGCTGTTGTCCCCCGGGATGTGCTGGTTGCCCACGCCCCCCCGCGATGCTGAACCCCAGACCTGCCCGGGGACACCTGTGTCACCTGGCACCTGTGTCACCTGTGTCACACCTGTGTCACACCTGGGGTCACACCTGTGTCACACCTGGGTCACGCTGTTGTCCCCCGGGATGTGCTGGTTGCCCACGCCCCCCGCGATGCTGAACCCCAGATCTGCCCGGGGACACCTGTGTCACCTGTGTCACACCTGTGTCACACCTGTGTCACACCTGTGTCATGCTGAACCCCAGACCTGCCTGGGAACACCTGTGTCACCTGTCACCTGTCACTTGGGTTACCTGTGTCACCTGCGTCACACCTGTGTCACCTGTCACCTGTCATCTGGGTCACCTGTCACCTGTGTTACCTGTCACCTGGGTCACACCTGGTCACCTGTCACCTGTGTCACACCTGTGTCACACCTGTGTCACACCTGTGTCATGCTGAACCCCAGACCTGCCTGGGAACACCTGTGTCACCTGGCACCTGTGCCACCTCTCACCTGTCAGCTGCGTCACCTGTCACCTGGGTCACACCTGTGTCACCTGTGTCACACCTGTGTCACCCCTGTGTCACACCTGGGTCACACCTGTGTCACCTGTGTCACCTGTGTCACACCTGTCACCTGTGTCACACCTGTGCCACCTCTCACCTGTCAGCTGTGTCACCTGTCACCTGTGTCACCTGTGTCACACCTGTGTCACACCTGTGTCACACCTGTGTCACCTCCCCCACTGTCGCCCTGGCAGGTCCTCAAAATGTCCCCGAGGTGCCCCAAATTTGGGGATCCTGGGGCGGATTTGGGGGAATTTGGGGGAAATTTGGGGGAAATTTGGGGGAAATTTGGGGGAATTTGGGGGATTCTGGGGATTTTGGGGGTGGATCTCAGGGATTTTGAGTTCCCAGGATGGATTTTGGGGTAGATTCCCATGATTTTGAGCTGGATCTCAGGGATTTTGGGGTGGATTCCCATGATTTTGAGCTGGATCTCAGGGATTTTGGGGTGGATCCTGATGATTTTGGGGTGGATCTGAGGGATTTTTGGGTGGATCCCGATGATTTTGGGGTGGATCTGAGGGATTTTGAGTTCCCAGGGTGGATCCCGATGATTTTGGGGTGGATCTCAGAGATTTTGGGGTGGAACTGAGGGATTTTTGGGTGGATCACGATGATTTTCGGGTGGATCTGAGGGATTTTGAGTTCCCAGGATGGATTTTGGGGTAGTTTCCCATGATTTTGAGCTGGATCCCAGGGATTTTGGGGTGGATCCCGATGATTTGGGGTGGATCTGAGGGATTTTGGGGTGGATTTCAGGAATTTTGAGTTCCCAGGTGGATCCCGATGATTTTGGGGTGGATCCCGATGATTTCGGGGTGGATCTGAGGGATTTTGGGGTGGATCCCGATGATTTTGGGGTGGATCCCGATGATTTCGGGGTGGATCTGAGAGATTTTGGGGTGGCTTCCCATGATTTTGGGGTGGATCCCGATAATTTTGGGGTGGATCTGAGGGATTTTGAGTTCCCAGGGTGGATCCCGATGATTTTGGGGTGGATCTGAGGGGTTTTGAGTTCCCAGGATGGACTCAGGGATTTTTGGGGTGGATCCTGATAATTTTGGGGTGGATCCCGCTGATTTTGGGCTGGATCCTGATGATTTTGGGCTGGATCTGAGGGATTTTGAGTTCCCAGGGTGGATCCCGATGATTTTGGAGTGGATCCCGATGATTTTGGGGAGGATCCCGATGATTTCGGGGTGGATCTGAGGGATTTTGGGGTGGATCCCGATGATTTGGAGTGGATCCCGATGATTTTGGGGTGGATCCCGATGATTTTGGGAGGATCCCGCTGATTTTTGGGGGCCCCGGGGGTACCTTTGGGCCCCTTGATCAGCTTGACCTCCACCCACGCGCTCGGCCGGCGCCTTCCTGCGCATGACGTAGAGCCGGACCACGGCGCCGGCCTCCTTCAGCGCCTCCACCGCCGCCGAGTGCGGCACCTCCCGCACGTCCGCCTCGTTCACAAACAGGATGCTGTCGTTTACCCTGCCGCCCAAAAACAGCCAGGAAATTTGGGGATTTGGGGAGATTTTTTGGGAATTTTTTTGGGATTTTTTTGGGATTTTTTTGGGATTTTTTTGGATTTTTTTTTGGAATTTTTTGGGATTTTTTCAGGATTTTTTCAGAATTTTTTTGGAATTTTTTTTTTAATTTTTTCAGAATTTTTTCACAATTTTTTCAGAATTTTTAAAGGTTTTTAAAGATTTTTTTAGATGTTTTTTCAGGATTTTTTTTGAGTTTTTTCAGAATTTTTTTGGAATTTTTTTAGAATTTTTTTAGAATTTTTCAGGATTTTTTCAGAATTTTTTCGGAATTTTTTCAGAATTTTTTCAGAATTTTTCAGGATTTTTTTGCAATTTTTTTTAATTTTTTCAGAATTTTTTTAGAATTTTTTCAGATTTTTTTCAGAATTTTTTCAGAATTTTTTCAGAATTTTTTCGGGAATTTTTTGCCATTTCTTCAGACTTTTAAAAATTTTTTTTTGGATTTTTTTTTTGGGGGGGAATTTGGGGAGGTTTTGGGGGGATCGGGGGCAGTTCTGGCCCCGCCCCCTTCAGCACCTCCCGCACGTCGGCCTCGTTCACAAACAGGATGCTGTCGTTCACCCTGCCATGGGGGCAGAGAAATCCGGGAATTTAGGGGGTTTTTTGGGAATTTTTTGGGGATTTTTTGGAATTTTTGGGATTTTTTCGGGATTTTTTAAGAATTTTTAAAGATTTTTTTTTAGATTTTTTTAGATTTTTTTCAGAATTTTTTCAGAATTTTTTCGTAATTTTTTGGGAATTTTTTCGTAATTTTTTGGGAATTTTTTCAGAATTTTTTGGGATTTTTTCGGGATTTTTTAAGAATTTTTTTGGAATTTTTTTTAGATTTTTTTAGATTTTTTTCATAATTTTTTCAGAATTTTTTCGTAATTTTTTGGGAATTTTTTCGTAATTTTTTGGGAATTTTTTCGGAATTTTTTGGGATTTTTTTCGGAATTTTTTCAGAATTTTTAAAGATTTTTAAAAATTTTTTTAGATTTTTTTCAGAATTCTTTTGGAATTTTTTTCAGAATTTTTTTGGAGTTTTTTAAAAAATTTTTCAGAGTTTTTTTTTTAATTTTTTTGGAGTTTTTTCAGAAATTTTTAGGGAATTTTTTGCCATTTCTTCAGACTTTTAAAAATTTTTTGGGGATTTTTTTTTTCTGGATTTTTTTGGGATTTTTTGGGGGGATTTGGGGAGGTTTTGGGGGGATCAGGGGCAGTTCTGGCCCCGCCCCCTTCAGCGCCTCCCGCACGTCGGCCTCGTTCACAAACAGGATGCTGTCGTTCACCCTGCCATGGGGGACAGGGAAAGATTTGGGGGAGTTAGGGGATTTTTTTGGGAATTTTTTGGGGATTTTTTGGGATTTTTTCGGGATTTTTTTAGAATTTTTTCAGAATTTTTAAAGATTTTTTTTAGATTTTTTCAGAATTTTTTAGAATTTTTTCAGATTTTTTTTTGAATTTTTTGAATTTTTTTTCAGAATTTTTTCACAATTTTTCAGAATTTTAAAAGATTTTTAAAGATTTTTTTAGATTTTTTTTAGATTTTTTTAGATTTTTTTCAGAATTTTTTCGTAATTTTTTCGTAATTTTTTTGGAATTTTTTCGTAATTTTTGGGAATTTTTTCGGAATTTTTTGGGATTTTTCGGGATTTTTTAAGAATTTTTAAAGATTTTTTTTTTTAGATTTTTTAAGATTTTTTTCAGAATTTTTTCAGAATTTTTTCGTAATTTTTTGGGAATTTTTTCGTAATTTTTTGGAATTTTTTCAGAATTTTTTGGGATTTTTTTTCAGATTTTTTTCAGAATTTTTAAAGATTTTTAAAAATTTTTTTAGATTTTTTTCAGAATTCTTTTGGAATTTTTTCAGAATTTTTTTGGAGTTTTTTCAGAAATTTTTTTTGAATTTTTTTGCCATTTCTTCAGACTTTTAAAAATTTTTGGGGGATTTTTTTTTCTGGATTTTTTTTTGGATTTTTGGGGGGAATTTGGGGAGGTTTTGGGGGGGATCAGGGGCAGTTCTGGCCCCGCCCCCTTCAGCGCCTCCCGCACGTCGGCCTCGTTCACAGACAGGATGCTGTCGTTCACCCTGCCGCCCAAAAACAGCCAGGAAATTTTGGGGATTTGGGGGGATTTTTTGGGAAATTTTTTTGGGATTTTTTTGGGATTTTTTCAGAAATTTTTCAGATTTTTTTGGAATTTTTTTTTGAATTTTTTCAGAATTTTTTCACAATTTTTTCAGAATTTTTAAAGATTTTTAAAGATTTTTTTAGATTTTTTTTCAGGGTTTTTTTTGAGTTTTTTCAGAATTTTTTTGGAATTTTTTTAGAATTTTTTTAGAATTTTTCAGAATTTTTTCAGAATTTTTTCAGAATTTTTTTCAGAATTTTTTCAGAATTTTTTCGGGAATTTTTTTGCCATTTCTTCAGACTTTTAAAAATTTTTTTTTGGATTTTTTTTTTTTGGGGGGAATTTGGGGAGGTTTTGGGGGGATCGGGGGCAGTTCTGGCCCCGCCCCCTTCAGCACCTCCCGCACGTCGGCCTCGTTCACAAACAGGATGCTGTCGTTCACCTGCCATGGGGGCAGAGAAATCCGGGAATTTCGGGGGTTTTTTGGGAATTTTTTGGGGATTTTTTGGGAATTTTTTGGGATTTTTTCGGGATTTTTTAAGAATTTTTAAAGATTTTTTTTTAGATTTTTTTAGATTTTTTTCAGAATTTTTTCAGAATTTTTTCGTAATTTTTTGGGAATTTTTTCGTAATTTTTTGGGAATTTTTTCAGAATTTTTTGGGATTTTTTCGGGATTTTTTAAGAATTTTTAAAGATTTTTTTTTAGATTTTTTAAGATTTTTTTCAGAATTTTTTCGTAATTTTTTGGGAATTTTTTCGTAATTTTTTGGGAATTTTTTCAGAATTTTTTGGGATTTTTTTTCAGATTTTTTTCAGAATTTTTAAAGATTTTTAAAAATTTTTTTAGATTTTTTTCAGAATTCTTTTGGAATTTTTTCAGAATTTTTTGGAGTTTTTTCAGAAATTTTTAGGGAATTTTTTTGCCATTTCTTCAGACTTTTAAAAATTTTCGGGGGATTTTTTTTTCTGGATTTTTTGGGGATTTTTGGGGGAATTTGGGGAGGTTTCGGGGGGATCGGGGGCAGTTCTGGCCCCGCCCCCTTCAGCGCCTCCCGCACGTCGGCCTCGTTCACAGACAGGATGCTGTCGTTCACCCTGCGGGGCAAGGAAATTCGGGAATTTCGGGGGTTTTTTGGGAATTTTTTGGGGATTTTTTGGGAATTTTTTGGGAACTTTTTCAGAATTTTTTCAGATTTTTTTTGAATTTTTTTTTGAATTTTTTCGGGATTTTTTCAGAATTTTTTCAGATTTTTTTCACAATTTTTAAAGATTTTTAAAGATTTTTTTTAGATTTTTTTTTCAGGTTTTTTTTTTGAGTTTTTTCGGAATTTTTTCGGAATTTTTTCAGAATTTTTTCAGAATTTTTTGGAATTTTTCGGAATTTTTTAAGAATTTTTCAAAATTTTTCAGAATTTTTTCAGCATTTTTGAAGATTTTTTAAAATTTTTTTTAGATTGTTTTTCAGATTTTTTTTGGAAATTTTTGATCTTCTGGGGGAGGTTTTGGGGTGGATTTTGGGGTTTTTGGGGTTCCCGAAGCCGATTTTGGGGTAATTTTGGGTGTTTTTTGGGTGATCCCTCACCTGAGGTGCCTGTCCTGCGCGGCCGCGCCCCCGGGGATGATTTTGGGGTGATTTTGGATGATTTTGGGGTTTCTGGGGCGGATTTGGGGGTTTTTGAGGTTCCCGAAGCTGATTTTGGGGGTGATTTTGGATGATTTTGGGGTTTTTAGGATGGATTTTGGGGTTTCTGGGGTTCCAAGGCTGATTTTGGGGTGGATTTTGGGGTTTCTGGGGTGGATTTTGGGGTTTTTGAGGTTCCCGAAGCCGATTTTGGGGGTGGATTTTGGGGTTTTTGGGCTGATTTTGGGTGTTTTTGGGGTGTTTTTGGGTGTTCCCTCACCTGAGGCGCCCGTCCTGCGTGGCCGCGCCCCCGGGGATGATTTTAGGGTGGATTTGGGGGATTTGAGGCTGATTTTGGGGTGAATTTTGGGGTTTTTGGGGTTCCCGAAGCCGATTTTGGGGTGAATTTTGGGGTTTCTGGGGTGGATTTTGGGGTTTTTGGGGTTCCCGAAGCCAATTTTGGGTGTTTTTTTGGGTGTTTTTGGGTGTTCCCTCACCTGAGGCGCCCGTCCTGCGCTGCCGCGCCCCCGGGGATGATTTTGGGGTGAATTTTGGGGTTTCTGGGGTGGATTTGGGGGGTTTTTGGGGTGGATTTTGGGGTTTTTGGGGTTCCCAAAGCCGATTTTGGGCTGATTTTGGGGTGTTTTTTGGGTGTTCCCTCACCTGAGGCGCCCGTCCTGGGCCGCCGCCCCCCCGGGGGATGATTTTGGGGTGAATTTTGGGGTTTTTTTGGTGATTTTGGGGTGGATTTGGGGGTTTCTGGGGTGGATTTTGGGGTTTTTGGGGTGGATTTTGGGGTTTTTGGGGTTCCCGAAGCCGATTTTGGGTGTTTCTGGGGTGGATTTTTGGGGTTTTTGGGGTTCCCGAAGCCGATTTTGGGGGTGAATTTTGGGGTTTTTGGGGGTTCCCGAAGCCGATTTTTGGGTGTTTTTTTGGGTGATTTTGGGGGTGTTTTTGGGTGTTCCCTCACCTGAGGCGCCCGTCCTGCGCGGCCGCCCCCCCAGGGATGATTTTGGTGATGAAGATGCCGGGGTCGTCCCCCACGTGGGGGTTGTTCGGTGCCGCCGGCGATGCTGAACCCCAGCCCCGAGTTCCCCTGCGGGAGAACCAGCGATGGCTGCGCCCGAAATACCCCCCAAAAAAACCCAAAATACCCCAAAAAAACCCAAAATACCTCCCCCAAAAAAAACCCCAAAATAACCCCAAAAAAAGACCCCAAAAAAACCCCCAAAATAACCCCAAAATACCTCCAAAAAAACCCCAAAATACCCCCCCAAATAAGCCCCAAAAAAACCCAAAATACCCCCCAAAATAACCCCCAAAATACCCCCCAAAATAACCCCCAAAAAACCCCCCCAAAATAACCCTCCCAAAAACCCCAAAATGCCCCCAAAAAAACCCAAAATACCTCCCCCAAAAAAAAACCAAAAAACTTAAAAATCCCCCCAAAAAACCCCCCCAAAAAACCCCAAAAAAACCCTAAAACCCCCCCAAAGTCCCCCCAAAAACCCCCAAATCCACCCCCAAAAAAACCCAAAATCCCTCCCAAAAACCCCGCCAAAAAAACCCCAAAATACCCCCAAAAAAACCCCAAAATACCCCCCCAAAAAAACCCAAAAGAACCCCCAAAAAACCCCAAAATACCCCCCCAAAAAAAACCAAAATAACCCCCAAAAAACCCCCCAAAAACCCCCAAAATAACCACCAAAAAAACCCTCAAAATACCCCCCCAAAAAAACCCCCCAAAATAACCCCAAAAAACCCAAAATACCTCCCCCCAAAAAAACCCCAAAATAACCCCAAAAAAGACCCCAAAGAAACCCCAAAATAACCCCCAAATACCTCCAAAAAACCCCAAAATACCCCCCAAATAAGCCCCAAAAAAACCCCCAAAAAAAACCCAAAATACCCCCCAAAATAACCCCAAAATACCCCCCAAAATAACCCCCAAAAAACCCCCAAAATAACCCTCCCAAAAACCCCAAAATGCCCCCAAAAAACCCCAAAATACCTCCCCCCAAAAAAAAACCAAAAAACCCCCCAAAAAACTTAAAAATCCCCCCAAAAAACCCCCCCAAAAAAAACCCCAAAATAACCCCCAAAAAAAACCCAAAAAAACCCCCCAAAAACCCCAAAATACCTCCCAAAAAAACCCAAAAAAAACCCCAAAATAACCCCAAAAAACCCCCAAATCCCCCAGGTGGATTTGGGGATTCCCACGTGGATTTTGGGGGTTTTTTGGAATTCCCAGGTGAATTTTTTGGATCCCCAGGGTGAATTTCTGGGATTCCCAGGTCAGTTTTGGGCTCCCCAGGTGGATTTTGGGCTCCCCAGGTGAATTTTGGGGCAGATTTGGGGGCAGATTTGGGTTCCCCAGGTGATTTTGGGGCAGATTTTGGGATCCCCAGGTGATTTTGGGTTCCCCAGGTGATTTTGGGGCTGATTTTGGGCTCCCAGGTGGATTTTGGGGCAGGTTTTGGGGCTCCCCAGGTGGATTTTGGGTTCCCCAGGTGAATTTTGGGGCAGATTTTGGGGCAGATTTTGGGTTCCCCAGGTGATTTTGGGGCAGATTTTGGGCTCCCAGGTGGATTTTGGGTTCCCCAGGTGATTTTGGGTTCCCCAGGTGAATTTTGGGGTTCCCAGGTGATTTTGGGGCAGGTTTTGGGTTCCCCAGATGAATTTGGGGCAGATTTTGGGGCTCCCCAGGTGGATTTTGGGGCTCCCAGGTGGATTTTGGGGCTCCCCAGGTGAATTTTGGGTTCCCCAGGTGAATTTTGGGGCTCCCAGGTGATTTTTGGGGCTCCCCAGGTGAATTTTGGGCTCCCCAGGTGATTTTTGGGGCTCCCCAGGTGAATTTTGGGCTCCCCAGGTGATTTTGGGGCAGGTTTTGGGGCTCCCAGGTGGATTTTGGGTTCCCCAGGTGATTTTGGAGTTCCCAGGTGATTTTGGGGCAGGTTTTGGGGCTCCCCAGGTGATTTTTGGGGCTCCCCAGGTGGATTTTGGGGGTTCCCAGGTGAATTTTGGGCTCCCCAGGTGGATTTTTGGGCTCCCCAGGTGATTTTGGGGCAGGTTTTGGGGCTCCCCAGGTGATTTTGGGGCTCCCCAGGTGGATTTTGGGGGTTCCCAGGTGAATTTTGGGTTCCCCAGGTGAATTTTGGGGCAGGTTTTGGGTTCCCCAGGTGGATTTTGGGCTCCCAGGTGAATTTTGGGCTCCCCAGGTGAATTTTGGGCTCCCCAGGTGATTTTGGGGCAGATTTTGGGGCAGGTTTTGGGGCTCCCAGGTGAATTTTGGGTTCCCCAGGTGATTTTTGGGGGCTCCCAGGTGATTTTGGGGCAGGTTTTGGGTTCCCCAGGTGGATTTTGGGTTCCCCAGGTGGATTTTGGGGGCTCCCAGGTGGATTTTGGGTTCCCCAGGTGAATTTTGGGGTTCCCCAGGTGAATTTGGAGCAGATTTTTGGGCTCCCAGGTGGATTTTGGGGCTCCCCAGGTGAATTTTGGGCTCCTCAGGTGAATTTTTGGGGCTCCCAGGTGATTTTTGGGGGTCCCCAGGTGAATTTTGGGCTCCCCAGGTGATTTTGGGGCAGATTTTGGGGCAGGTTTTGGGGCTCCCAGGTGGATTTTGGGTTCCCCAGGTGGATTTTGGGGTTCCCCAGGTGGATTTTTGGGCTCCCCAGGTAAATTTTGGGGCAGATTTTGGGGCTCCCCAGATGAATTTTGGGTTCCACAGGTGATTTTGGGGCTCCCCAGGTGAATTTTGGGTTCCCCAGGTGGATTTTGGGGCAGATTTTGGGTTCCCCAGGTGGGATTTTGGGGCTCCCCAGGTGATTTTGGGTTCCCCAGGTGGATTTTGGGGCTCCCCAGGTGATTTTGGGGCTCCCCAGGTGGATTTTGGGGGCTCCCAGGTGATTTTGGGGCTCCCCAGGTGGATTTTGGGGCAGGTTTTGGGGCTCCCCAGGTGGATTTTGGGTTCCCCAGGTGGATTTTGGGGCTCCCCAGGTGGATTTTGGGGCAGATTTTGGGTTCCCCAGGTGAATTTTGGGTTCCCCAGGTGGATTTTGGGGCAGATTTTGGGTTCCCCAGGTGGATTTTGGGTTCCCCAGGTGGATTTGGGGGGCTCCCAGGTGGATTTTGGGCTCCCCAGGTGGATTTTGGGGCTCCCCAGGTAAATTTTGAGGCAGATTTTGGGTTCCCCAGGTGGATTTTTGGGTTTCCCCAGGTGGATTTTGGGGGTTCCCAGGTGGATTTTGGGCTCCCCAGGTGAATTTTGGGGGTTCCCAGGTGGATTTTGGGCAGATTTTGGGCGCTCACCCTCTCCAGCGTGATCTCCTCGTACTCCATCTCCCCCTCGGTGCCGTTCACCTGCCGGGAACAAAGGAAATTTGGGAATTTGGGGGGAATTTGGGGAATTTTGAGGGAATTTTGAGGGAATTTTGGGGGAATTTTGAGGGAATTTTGAGGGAATTTTGAGGGAATTTTGGGGGTAAATTTGGGGGAATTTTGAGGGAATTTTGAGGGAATTTTGAGGGAATTTTGGGGGAATTTTGAGGGAATTTTGAGGGAATTTTGAGGGAATTTTGAGGGAATTTTGGGGGTAAATTTGGGGGAATTTTGAGGGAATTTTGAGGGAATTTTGAGGCAATTGAAGGGAATTTTGGGGCTGATTGCAGGAGGGGTTTTGGGGTGGATTTTGGGGATTTTTGGGGGGGTTGAGGGTTTTTTGGGCTGGATTTTGGGTTTTTTGGGGGTGGATTTTGGGGTGGATTTTGGGGTGGATTTTGGGGTTTTTTTGGGGTGGATTTTGGGGTGGATTTTGGGGTTTTTGGGGTGGATTTTGGGGTGGATTTTGGGGTTTTTTTGGGGTGGATTTTGGGGGTTTTTTGAGGTGGATTTTGGGGTGGATTTTGGGGTTTTTGGGGTGGATTTT
>JAJNNQ010000478.1:0-30815 GCA_027886175.1 Phylloscopus collybita
AAAAAATCTCCAAAAATCCCACTAAAAACTCAAAAAAAATCCTCAAAAAGTCCCACTAAAAATCCCCCCAAAAAGCTCCAAAACTCCCACTGACAATAAAAAGAAATCCAAAGAAATCCCATAAAAAACCACTAAAAAGCCACTAAAAATCAACTAAAAATCCCTCAAAAATCCAACAAATTCCCCAAAAAAAGTCTCCAAAAATCCCCTAAAAATTAAAAAAAAAAAAAATCCCCAAAAAGTCTCACTAAAAATCAGCCAAAAATGCCACAAAAAAAAAAAAAAAATAATTTCAGCAAAAATACCTCAAAAATTCAGTATAATTTCGAGGAAAAATCCCTAAAAAATCCCCCGAAAAAGAAAAAAAAAACATTAAAAGTTCACTAAAACTCTCAGGAAAATAAAAAAAAAAAATCCCATTAAAAAAGCAAAGAAAGCTCAGTAAAATTCGCCAAAAATTCCTACAAAAAATCCACAAAAATATCCCTAAATAATCGCCCCAAAATCCAACAAATTCACTAAAAATTCTTGAGAAATTCACCAAAAAACTAGCAAAAAATCCTGAAAAATCCCCCAAAATCAGCAAAAAATTCCCAAAAATTCCCCAAAAAAATCATCAAAAAATCCTGGAAAATTCACTAAAAAATCCCCCCAAAAATTCTCCAAAAAAATCCCAAATATCAGTAAAAAATCCTAAAACATCCCTAAAAAAATCCCAAAAATTCACCAAAAAACCTGCCAAAATTCAGCAAAAAATCCTGAAAAATTCACCAAAAAAATCCTGAAAAATTGACCCAAAAGACCCCAAAAATCCCCAAAAACTCCCCCCCAATTCCAAAAAAATCCAAAAAATCCAACAAAAAATCAGCCAAAAAAATCCTAAAACAATCCTGAAAAATGCCCCCCAAAAAATCCTGAAAAAATCAGAAAATTTAGCAAAAAATCCCCAAAACCACCTAAAAAAATCACAAAAAAATCTGCAAAAAACCCCCCAAAAATTGCCAAAAATTCCTTCAATAGTTCTCAAAAATATTCCCTAAAAAATCCTAGAAATTCACGAAAAAATCAGCAAAAAATCCCAAAAAAATCCTGAAAAATTCACCCAAAAATACCCAAAAGATCCCCAACATCCCCCCAAAATTCCAAAAAAATCCCAGAAATACGCTAAAAGATCAACAAAAAAACCCAAAAAATCCTGAAAAATTCACTAAAAAATCAGAAAAAAACCCCAAAAAATCCTGAAAAACTCACCAAAAATCAGCCAAAAATCCCCCCCAAAAAATCCTGAAAAATTCACTCAAAAGACCCCAAAAATCCCTAAAAATCTCCCCAAAAAATCCCCAAAATCAGCCAAAAAATCCTAAAACAATCCAGAAAAATTTACCAAAAGTCAGCCAAAAAATCCCCAAAATCCTGGAAAAATAAAAAAATTTTGCAAAAAAAAAGCCCAAAGACTCCTAAAAATTGACCAAAATATCAACAAAAAATCCCCCAAAATTGCCAAAATCACTTTGAATAATTCTCAAAAATAATTCCCTAAAAAATCCTAGAAATTTACTAAAAAATTAGCAAAAAATCCCCAAAATATCCTGTAAAATTCACCCCAAAAATACCCAAAAGACTCCAAAAATCCCTAAAAAAACCCCCCAAAAATTCCCAAAAAAATCCAAAAAATTCAACAGAAAATCAGCCAAAAATTCCTAAACCAATCCTGAAAAATTCACCAAAAATCCCTCAAAAAATCCTCCAAAATCAGCAAAAAAATGCCGAAAAATCCCAAAAATTCCCAAAAAAATCCTGAAAAATTCACTAAAAAAATCCCCCCAAAAATTCTCAAAAAATTCCCAAAAATCAGTAGAAAATTCTTCCTAAAAAATCCCCAAAAAAACCCAAAAAAATCCCAAAAATTCACCAAAAAATCCCAAAAATTCACCAAAAAACCTGCCAAAAATTTACCAAAAAATCCTGAAAAATTCACAAAAAAATCCCCCCAAAAAATCCTGAAAAATTGGCCCAAAAGACCCCCAAAATCCCCACAAAATCCCCCCAATTCCAAAAAAATCCAAAAAATTCAACAAAAAATCAGCCAAAAAAATCCTAAAACAATCCTGAAAAATGCACCCAAAAATCAGCCAAAAAATCCCCAAAAACTCTGGAAAATTTCACCAAAAATGCAGCAAAAAATCCCCCAAACCTCCTAAAAATTCACCAAAAAACCAGTATAATACCCCAAAAATTCGCCAAAAATTCCTCCAATAATTCTCAAAAAAATTCCCTTAAAAATCCTAGAAATTAACTAAAAAATCAGCCAAAAATTGCAAAAAAAAATCCTGAAAAATTCCCCAAAGTCAGCAAAAATTTGCAAAAAAAATCCCAAAAATTCACCAAAAAAATCAGCAAAAAATCCTGAAAAAATCCTGAAAATTCACCAGAAAATCATCCAAAAATCTGCAAAAAAATCCTGAAAAATTCACCCAAAAGACCCTAAAAATCCCTAAAAAATCTCCCCAAAAATCAAAAAAAAAACCCCAAAATCAGCCAAGAAATTCTAAAACAATCCAGAAAAATTCATCAAAAATCAGTAAAAAATCCTGAAAAAATCAAAAGATTTTGCAAAAAAATTCCCAAAGACTCCTAAAAATTCACAAAAAAATCAGCAAAAAATCCCAAAAATTCACCAAAAATCAGCAAAAAATCAAAAAAGATCCCCCCAAAAAAGAAAAAAAAATATTTAATATCTCAGAAGGTTGAACAAAAAATCTGCAAAAATACCTAAAAAAATCAGAAAAAAAATCCATTTAAACATCCACAAAAAACCTTAAAAAAAACCAGAAGAAAATCCTAAAACAAACCAAAAAAAAATCCACAAAAAAAATTTAAAAACCTGGAAAAACTCCCTCAATCATTCCCAAAAAATTCCCCCCAAAAATTGCCCAAAAATCCCAAATTTTTCCCGTTTTTTCCCCAGAGCCTGCAGGAGCTGGACCTGAGCCTGAACCCTTTGGGCGACGCAGGCGGGCGAGCGCTGGGCGAGCTCCTGGAGCGCTGCCCGGCCCTGGAGGTGCTGCACCTGAGGGGCTGCGGCCTCAGCCAGCCCTTCCCCATCCCAGGTGAAAAATTTGGGGGAAAAAATGGGAATTTTGGGAAAAAAATGGGAATTTGGGGGAAAAAAACTAGGGATTTGGGAAGTAAATCGGGATTTTTATTGGGATTTCTATTGGGAGTGGTCACTCTGCACCTGAGGGGCTGCGGCCTCACCCAGCCCTTCCCCATCCCAGGTGAAAAATCTGGGGGGAAAAATGGGAATTTTGGGAAAAAAATGGGAATTTAGGAGGAAAAAATGGGAGTTTTGGGGGAAAAATTCAGATTTTTATTGGGATTTTTGTTGGGAGTGGTCACTCTGCACCTGAGGGGCTGCGGCCTCACCCAGCCCTTCCCCATCCCAGGTGAAAAATTTGGGGGGAAAAATGGGAATTTTGGGGAAAAAATGGGAATTTAGGAGGAAAAAATGGGAATTTTCAGGAAAAAAAATGGGGATTTGGAAGGAAATTGGGATTTTTATTGGGGTTTCTGTTGGGAGTGGTCACTCTGCACATGAGGAGCTGAGGCCTCAGCCAACCCTTCCCCATCCCAGGTGAAAAATCTGGGGGGAAAAATGGGAATTTGGGGAAAAAATAGGAATTTTGTGGGGAAAAAAAAGGGAATTTTGAGGAAAAAGTTGGAATTTTGGAGGGAAAAATGGGAGTTTTGGGGAGAAAAATTGGGATTTTTGTTGGGGTTTCTATTAGGAGTGGTCACTCTGCACATGAGGGGCTGAAGCCTCAGCCAGCCCTTCCAGATCTTAGGTAAAAAATCTGGGAATTTTTGGGGAAAAAATGGGAATTTTGAGGAAAAAGTGGGAAATTTGGAGGGAAAAATGGGAGTTTTGGAGGAAAAAATTGGGATTTTTGTTGGGATTTATTTTGGGAGTGGTCACTCTGCACATGAGGGGCTGAGGCCTCAGTCGGCCCCGAACCAACCCGGGTAAAAAATTTGGGAGGAAAATGGGTATTTTGGCAAAAAAATGGGAATTTTGTGGAAAAAAAAAAGGGAATCTTGAGAGAAAACTGGAAATTTTTTGGGAAAAATGGGAGTTTTGGGAAAAAACCTGGGATTTTTGTTGGGGTTTCTGGTGGGAGTGGTCCCTCTGCACATGAGGGGCTGCCGCCTCAGCCAGCCCTTCACAATCCCGGGTAAAAAATTTGTGGGAAAAAATGGGAATTTTGGGAAAAAAAAGGGAATTTTGAGGAAAAAGTGGGGATTTTGGAGGGAAAAAATGGGAATTTTGGGGAAAAATTGGGATTTCTATTGGGATTTCTCTTGTGAGTGGTCACACTGCACATGAGGGGCTGTGGCCTCATCCAGCCCTTGACCATCCCAGGTAAAAAATCTGGGAATTTTGGGGGAAAAAATGGGAACTTTATGAAGAAAAAGAATTTTGAGGGAAAACTGGAAATTTTTTGGGGAAAATCGGGGTTTTGGGGAAAAAAAATTGGGATTTTTATTGGGATTTCTATGGGGAGTGGTCACTCTGCATGTGAGGGGCTGAGGCCTCAGCCAGCCCTTCCAGATCCTAGGTAAAAAATCTGGGAATTTTGGGGAAAAAATGGGAATTTTGAGGAAAAAAGTGGAATTTTGGAGGGAAAAATTGGAATTTTGGGAAAAAAAATTGGGATTTTTATTGGGATTTCTATTGGGAATGGTCACTCTGCACATGAGGGGCTGCAGCCTCATCCGGCCCTTGACCGTCCCAGGTAAAAAATCTGGGAATTTTGGGGGAAAAAAATGGGAATTTGGGGAAAAAACCCTGGGATTTTTGAGGAAAAAGTTGGGATTTTGGAGGAAAAAATGGGAGTTTTGGGGAAAAAATTGGGATTTTTATTGGGATTTCTATGGGGAGTGGTCACTCTGCATGTGAGGGGCTGAGGCCTCAGCCCGCCCTTCCAGATCCTAGGTAAAAAATCTGGGAATTTTGGGGAAAAAATGGGAATTTTGAGGGAAAAAGTGGAATTTTGAAAGGAAAAATTGGAATTTTGGGGAAAAAAATTGGGATTTTTATTGGGATTTCTATTGGGAATGGTCACTCTGCACATGAGGGGCTGCGGCCTCAGCCGGCCCTTCACAGTCCCAGGTAAAAAAAAATGGGGGGAAAATGGGAATTTTGGTAAAAAAATGGGAATTTACAGGAAAAAAATGGGGGATTTGAAGGAAGAATGTGAAGTTTTGGGGAAAAAAATCGAGATTTTGAGGATAAAACCCAGGAAAAATTTGGGGAAAATTTGAATTTTTATTGGGATTTCTCTTGGGAATGATAACTCCTGAATGCTGGGGAAAAATCAGGAATTTGGGGGGAAAAATTGGAATTTTGGTTAAAAATTTTGGAGTTTTTTGAGGGGAAAATAGAAATTTTGGGGAAAAAATCGGGAATTTTATTGAAAAATGGGAATTTTGGGGAAAATCGCTGTATTTTGGGGAAAAATCCTGGGATTTTCGGGGTGGAAAAATGGGGTATTCTGGGGAAAGAAAATCAGAATTTTTGAAAAATAATGGGAATTCATGAAAAAAACCCCAGAATTTGGCTGAAAATCCTGGGATTTTGTCGGGAACAATGGGAATTCTGGGGAAAATCAGAATTTTTGAAAAATAATGGGAATTCTTGAAGAAAAATCAATTTTGGGGGAAATCGTGGGGTTTTATCGGGAAAAAAAATGGGAATTCTGGGAAAAAAAATCAAAATTTTTGAAAAATAATGGAGTTTATGGAAAAAAAATCAGAATTTGGCTGAAAATCCTGGGAATTTTTGGGGGAAAAATGGGAATTCTGGGAAAGAAATGAGAGTTTTTAAAAAACAATGGGGTATTTTGGGGAAAAATCTGAGGGATTTGGGGAAAATGGGAACTTCAGGAAAAGTCTGGGTAATTTGGGGGGAAAAAAATCATAATTTTGGGAAAAATGTTGGGAATTCGGGGAAAAAAATCAGGATTTTGTAGGAAATTGCGGATTTTATAGCCAAAAAAGAGGAATTTCAGGGAAAATAATTGGGAATTTTTGGGAGAAAAATCAGAATTTGGGGGGAAATCCTGGGACTTTATGGGGAAAAAATGGGATTTCTGGGGAAAAACATCAGAATTTTTGATGAATAATGGGAATTTATGACAGAAAAAATCAGAATTTTGGGAGAAATCCTGGGGTTTTATGGGAAAAAATGGGATTTCTGAGGAAAAACCCAGAATTTTTGAAAAATAATGGGAATTTATGAAAAAAAAAATCTGAATTTGGGGGAAATCCTGGGATTTTTTTGGGGAAAAAATGGGAATTCTGGGAAAAAATCAGAATTTTTGAAAAATAATGGGAATTGTGGGGAAAAAAAAATCAAAATTTTTGAAAAGTAATGGGAATTTATGACAAAAAGATCAGAATTTGCCTGAAAATCCTGGGATTTTATGAAGGGAAAAAATAAGAATTTTTTGGGAAAACCTCAGGAATTTGATGGAAAAATTTGGGGAATTTTTGGGATAATCCTTCCCTGGCAGAGGGGACCCCGCTGAGGACGTTGTCCCTGTCCTGCAATGTCCTGGGCCGGGCGGGGCTGCGGCGGCTCCTGAGGACGATCCCGGCCCGGAGCATCCGCAGCTTGGAGCTGGCGTCGGTCATCGGCCACCCAGGGGACACCGGGGACCTTGGGGACGTCGGCAGGGACGTGGCCGAGTACCTGCAGCAGGTCTGGGGACATCGGGGACCTTGGGGACATTGAGGGGATTGGGGACTTTGGGGATGTTGAGGGGATTTGGGGACACTGGGGACATTAGGGAGATTGGGGACATTTGGGGATGTTGAGGGGATTTGGGGACATTTGGGGATGTTGGGGACTTTGGGGACATTGGGGTTATTGAGGGGATTTGGGGACACTGGGGACATTGAGGGGATTGGGGACATTGGGGATGTTGGGGACTTTGGGGACATTGAGAACGTTGAGGGGATTGGGGTCACTCATGGACACTGGGGACGTTGGGGACATTGAGGGCACTGGGGGTATTGGGGACTTTGGGGACATTGGGGACATTGAGGGGATTGGGGACATTTGGGGACATTGGGGATGTTGAGGGGATTTGGGGACACTGGGGACATTAGGGAGATTGGGGACGTTTGGGGATGTTGGGGACTTTGGGGACATTGGGGATGTTGAGGGGATTTGGGGACATTGGGGACATTAGGGAGATTGGGGACATTTGGGGACATTGGGGATATTGGGGACTTTGGGGACATTGGGGACATTGAGGGGATTGGGGACATTTGGGGACATTGGGGATGTTGAGGGGATTTGGGGACACTGGGGACATTAGGGAGATTGGGGACATTTGGGGATGTTGGGGACTTTGGGGACATTGGGGATGTTGAGGGGATTTGGGGACATTGGGGACATTAGGGAGATTGGGGACATTTGGGGACATTGGGGATATTGGGGACTTTGGGGACATTGGGGACATTGAGGGGATTGGGGACATTTGGGGATGTTGGGGACTTTGGGGACATTGGGGATATTGAGGGGATTGGGGACATTTGGGGATGTTGGGGACTTTGGGGACATTGGGGATATTGAGGGGATTGGGGTCACTCATGGACATTGGGGACATGGGGGACGTTGGGGACATTGAGGGCACTGGGGGTATTGGGGACATTTGGGGACATTGGGGACATGGAGAATTTTGGGGGGATTGGGGACATTGACAGGGACATGGTTGAGTACCTGAAACAGGTCTGGGTACATGGGGGACATTGTGAGATACTGGGGACATTGGTGTGTTGTTGGGGACATTGGGGACATTGAGGGTGTTGGAGACGTTTGAGACATTTGGGGACATTGGGAATGTTGGGGGGATTGAGAAAGTTGGGGCACTGAGGACCTGGGGGTTGTTGGGGACATTGGGAGGGCATTGGGGACATTGAGGGGATTGGGGACCATTGGGGACATTGGGGGATATTGGGGACATTGGGGACATCGGCAGGGACGTGGCCGAGTACCTGCAACAGGTCTGGGGACATCAGGAACATTGGGGGCCTTGAGAGGGACATTGAGGAGATTGGGGACATTTGGGGACATTGGGGACGTTGAGGGGATTTGGGGACATTGGGGACATTAAGGGGATTGGGGACATTTGGGGACATTGGGGACATTGAGGGCACTTGGGGGTATTGGGGACTTTGGGGGTGTTGGGGGGATTGGGAATGTTGGGGACACTGGGGACCTTGTGGGACTTTGGGGACGTTGAGGGTGTTGGGGACATTGAGGGGATTGAGGGCATTGGGGACATTGGGGACATTGAGAATTTTGGGGGGATTAAGGGCATGTTGGGGACATTGGGGACATCAGCAGGGACGTGGCCGAGTACCTGCAGCAGGTCTGGGGACATCAGGGACATCCGGGACATTGATGGGATTGGGGACATTGGGGATGTTGAGGGGATTTGGGGACATTGGGGACATTGAGGGGATTGGGGGATGTTGGGGACATTGGGGACTTTGTGGGACATTGAGAATTTTGAGGTGGTTGGGGATGTTGGGGACATTGGGGGACATTGGAAACTTGGGGGATGTTGAGGACTTTGGGGACTTCGTGGGACATTGGGAATGTTGGGGACACTGGGGACATTGAGGGTGTTGGGGGACATTGTGGGATATTTGGGACATTGAGGGAATTGAGGGCATTGGGGACATTTGGGGACATTGGGGACATGGAGAATTTGGGGGGATTGGGGACATTGGGGACATCAGCAGGGATGTGGCCGAGTACCTGCAGCAGGTCTGGGGACATTGGGGACGTCCGGGACATTGATGGGACTGGGGACATTGGAGATGTTGAGAGGATTTGGGGACATGGGGGACATTGAGGGGATTGGGGGATGTTGAGGACTTTGGGGACTTTGTGGGACATTGGGGGTGTTCGGGGACATTGGAGATGTTGGGGACACTGTGGACCTTGTGGGATGTTGGGGACATCGGGGACATTAGGGACGTTGGGAAGACTCAGGGGGATTGGGAAAATTGGGGACATTGGGGACTTCTTGGGAGGTTCTGGGGACATTGGGGATGTTGGGGATGTTGGGGACATTGGAGATGTTGGGGACACTGGGGACTTTAGGGACATTGGGAACACTCAGGGCGATTGGGAATGTTGGGGACATTGGGGACAACGGGGACTTTGTGGGACATCAGGGACATTTGGGGACATTTAGGGACATTAGGAACTTTGGGGGGGATTGGGAAAGTTGGGGACATTGGGGACTTTGTGGGGTGTTGGGGACATTGGGGATGTTTGGGGTGTCAGGGACATTTGGAGGGATTGGGGACACTGGGGACATGTGGGATTTGGGGACATTGGGGGATTGGGGACGCTCAGGGGATTTTGGGGACATTTGGTGGCATTGGGGACACTCAGGGGACATTGGGGGGACTGGGAACATTGGGGGATTTGGGATTTTGGGAACATTTGGTGACATTGGAGACATCTGGGGACATTTGGGGACGTTAGGAATGATGAGGGGACCTGGGGGACATCTGGTGACATCGGGGTTGTCCCCGCCAGGCCGACTGTGCCCTTTGTCACCTCTCGCTGGCCGGGAACCACCTGAGGAACGAGGACATCGAGGAGGTGGCACGGTGAGGGGACATTGGGGACACTTTGGGGACACCAAAACCCCCTTGGGGACATTTTGGGACCCTTTGGGGAAACCTTGAAGGCATTTTGGGGCCATCTGGGGACACTTTGGGGACATTTGGGTCCATTTTGGGGACACTGGGGACACATTAGGAGCATTCTGGGGACATTTGGTGACAATTTTGGGACATTTTAGGGACAACTGGGTCCATTTTGGGAGTCAATTTGAGGACACTTCGGGACATTTTGGGAACCCAGGACCCATTTGGGGACATTTGGGGACATTTTGGGGACATTTGGACACATTTTAGGGACGTTTTGTGACATTTTGGGCTATTTTGGGCTGTTTTGGTGACATTTTGCTGCCATTTAGGGACATTTGGGGACCATTTTGTGGCCATTTGGGAACATTCTGGTGACATTTGAGGACAATTTGGTGACACCAGGACCCATTTGGGGCCATTTTGGTGCAATTTGGGGACATCTGGGGACATCTGGGGACATTTGGTGTCACCAGGACCCATTTGATGCCATTTTGTGCCATTTTGGTAACATTTGGGGACAATTTGGTGACAGCAGGACCCATTTGGGGCCATTTTGTGACAATTTGATGACATTTGGGAACATTTTGGGGACATTTGGGAACATTTTGGGCCATTTTGGTGCCATTTGGGGACATTTGAGCACATTTTAGGGACATTTTGTGACATTTTGGGTCCATTTGGGGACATTTTGGTGCCATTTTGGTGCCATTTTGGGGACATTTGGTGCCATTTGGTGACATTTTGGTGCCATTTTGTGACAATTTGGTGCCATTTGGGAACATTTTGGTGACATTTTGCAACATTTTGATGACATTTGGGCACATTTTGGTGCCATTTTGGTGCCATTTGATGCCATTTGGTGACATTTTGGGGCCATTTTATGACATTTTGGGCCATTTTGGTGACATTTTGGTGCCATTTTGTGACAATTTGGTGCCATTTGGGAACATTTTGGTGCCACTTGGGAGACATTTTGTGCCGTTTTGTGCCACTTTGGTGACATTTGGGGACAACTTGGTGACACCAGGACCCATTTGGGGCCATTTGGGGAACATTCGGGGCCATTTTGGTGCCATTTTGTGACAATTTGATGACATTTGGGCACATTTTGGGGACTTTTGGTGCCATTTTGTGACATTTTGGTGCCATTTTGGTGACATTTGGGGACATTCGGTGACATTAGAGGACATTTGGGGCCATTTTGGTTCCGTTTTGTGACATTCTGGTGACATTTGGGCACATTTTGGGGACATTTGGTGCCACTTTGGGCCCTTTTGGTGCCTTTTGGTGCCACTTTGTGACATTTTGGTGCCATTTGGTGACATTTGGGGACATTCGGTGACATTAGAGGACATTTGGGGCCTTTTTGGTTCCGTTTTGTGACATTCTGGTGACATTTGGGCACATTTTGGGGACATTTGGTGCCATTTTGGGCCCTTTTGGTGCCTTTTGGTGCCACTTTGTGACATTTTGGTGCCATTTTGTGACATTTTGGTGCCATTTTGGGCCGTTTTGGTGCCATTTTGGTGCCATTTGGTGCCATTTTGTGACATTTTGGTGCCATTTTGGTGCCATTTGGTGACATTTTGGTGCCATCCGTGCCACCCCCAGGTCGCTCCCGCTCCGTCCCTCGCTGGTTTCCCTGGAGCTCTCGGCCAATCCCGGCCTCGGATCCGGAAGCTTCCGGAAAATCCTGGAAGCGCTGGAGAAACGGGAGCGGGGCCTGGACTTCCTGAGCCTGGCAGGTGGGGGGGATTTGGGGCAAATCCTGGGAATTTTGGGGGGGAAAATGGGAATTTTGGGGGAAAACAGGGAATTTTGGGGAGGATGTCGAGAATTTTGGGGAAAAATCCTGGGAATTTTGGGAAAATCCTGGGAATTTTGGGGGGGAAATAGGGAATTTTGGAGAAAACCTTGGGAATTTTGGGAAAATCCTGAGAATTTTGGGGAGAAGCCTGGGAATTTTGGGAAAATCCTGGGAATTTTGAGGGGAAATGGGGATTTTTGGGGAGGATGTCGGGAATTTTGTGGAAAACCCTGGAATTTTGGGTGAAAAATCCTGGGAATTTTGGGGGGGAAAATGGGAATTTTGGGGAGGATGTCGAGAATTTTGGGGAAAAATCCTGGGAATTTTGGGAAAATCCTGGGAATTTTGGGGGAAACTCTGAGAATTTTGGGGGAAAATTTGGGGAATTTAGGGGGAAAATCCTGGGGATTTGGGGGGAAATGGGGAGTTTTGGGGAGAATATTGGGAATTTGGGGGAAATTCCTCAGAATTTAGGGGAAAATCCTGGGAATTTGGGGAAAATCCCGGGAATTTTGGGGGAAATCCTGGGAATTTTGTGGGAGAAATGGGGAGTTTTGGGGAGAAGGTTGGGAATTTTGAGGTAATTCCTTGGGAATTTTGGGTGAAAAATCCTGGGAATTTTGGGGGGGAAATTGGGAATTTTGGGGGGAAATCCTGGGAATTTTGGGGGAAATCCTGGGAATTTTGGGGGGAAATGGGGAATTGTGTGGAAAACCCTGGGAATTTTGGGGAAAACCCTGGATTTTTGGGTGAAAAATCCTGGGAATTTTGGGGGGGAAATTGGGAACTTTGGGGGAAACCCTGGGAATTCTGGGCAAAACCTTGGAATTTTGGGTGGGAAATGGGGAATTTTGGGGAAAATCCATAGAATTTTTTGAAAAATCCTGCGATTTTTGGGGGAAAATCCTGGGAGTTTTGGGAAAATTCTGGGAATTTTGGGATGGAAATGGTGAATTTTGGGGAAAATCCTGGGAATTTGGAGAGAATCCTGAGAATTTTGGGGGGGAAATTGGGAATTTTGGGGGAAACCTGGGAATTCTGGTGGGAAATGGGGAATTTTGGGCAAAAGATTGGGAATTTTAGGGTAAATCCTGAGAATTTTGGAGAAAATCCTGCAAATTTTCGATGGGAATTGGGGAATTTTGGGGATAATGTTGGGAATTTGGGGCAAACCCTGGGAATTTTGGGAGGGAAATGGGGAATTTTGGGGCAAATGCTCAGAATTTTGGGGAAAATCCTGAGAATTTTGGTGGGAAATGGGGAATTTTAGGGAGGATGTTGGGAATTTTGGGTGAAAAATCCTGGGAATTTTGGGGGGGGAATTGGGAGTTTTGGGGGAAAATCCTGGGAATTTTGGGGGAAAATGGGGAGTTTTGGGGAGAATATTGGGAATTTGGGGAAATTCCTCAGAATTTTGGGGAAAATCCTGAGAATATTGGGGAAAACCCTGGGAATTTTGGGGGAAATCCTGGGAATTTTGGGGGAGAAATGGGGAGTTTTGGGGAGAAGGTTGGGAATTTTGAGGTAGTTTCTTGGGAATTTTGGGTGAAAAATCCTGGGAATTTTGGGGGGGAAATTGGGAATTTTGGGGGAAAATCCTGGGAATTTGGGGGAAAATCCTGGGAATTTTGGGGGAAACTCTGGGAATTTTGGGGAAAACTCTGGGAATTCTGGGGAAAACCTTGGGAATTTTGGGAGGGAAATGGGGAATTTTGGGGAAAATCCTCAGAATTTGAGGAGAAGGTTGGGAAATTTGGGGAAGAAATGGGGAATTTTGGGAAAAATCCTGGAAATTTGGGGGAAAATCCTGGAAATTTGGGGGAAAATCCTGGGAATTTTGGGCGGGAAATTGGGAATTTTGGGGGAAAATCCTGGAATTTTGGGTGAAAAACCTTGGGAATTTTGGGAGTGAAATGGGGAATTTTGGGGAAAATCCATAGAATTTTTTGAAAAATCCTGCGATTTTGGGGGGAAAATCCTGGGAGTTTTGGGAAAATTCTGGGAATTTTGGGATGGAAATGGTGAATTTTGGGGAAAATCCTGGGAATTTGGGGAAAAATCCTGGGAATTTTGGGGGGGGGAAATTGGGAATTTTGGGGGAAACCTGGGAATTCTGGTGGGAAATGGGGAATTTTGGGCAAAAGATTGGGAATTTTAGGGTAAATCCTGAGAATTTTGGAGAAAATCCTGCAAATTTTCGATGGGAATTGGGGAATTTTGGGGATAATGTTGGGAATTTGGGGCAAACCCTGGGAATTTTGGGAAGGAAATGGGGAATTTTGGGGCAAATGCTCAGAATTTTGGGGAAAATCCTGAGAATTTTGGTGGGAAATGGGGAATTTTGGGGAGGATGTTGGGAATTTTGGGTGAAAAATCCTGGGAATTTTGGGGGGGAAATGGGGAGTTTTGGGGAGAATATTGGGAATTTGGGGAAATTCCTCAGAATTTTGGGGAAAATCCTGAGGTTTTGGGGAAAATCCTGAGAATATTGGGGAAAACCCTGGGAATTTTGGGGGAAAAATCCTGGGAATTTTGGGGGGGAAATGGGAAATTTTGGGGCAAATGCTCAGAATTTTGGGAAAAATCCTGGGAATTTTGGAGAAAATATTGAAAATTTTGGTGAAAGTCCTAGGAATTTTTGGGGGGAAAAATCCTGAGAATTTTGGGGATAAATGCTGAATTTTGGGGAAAATCCTGGGAATTTTGGTGGGAAATGGGGAATTTTTGGGAGAAGGTTGGGAATTTGGGGAAAAAACCCTGAGAATTTTGGGTGAAAAATCCTGGGAATTGTGGAGGGAATTTGGGGAAAATCCTGGGAATTTCGAGGGGAAATGGGGAATTTTGGGTAAAACCTTGGGATTTTTGGGAAAATCCTGAGAATTTGGGGTGAAAAATTCCTGGGAATTTTGGGGGGGCAATCGGGAATTTTGGGGGAAACCCTGGGAATTTTGGGGAAAAAAATCCTGGGAATTTTGGGAGGGAAATGGGGAATTTTGGGGCAAATCCTCAGAATTTTTGGAAAAATGCTGCGAATTTCGGGACAGCAACGATGACATCATCGATGTCACCTCCACCTCCCTGCTCTGGGCATTCCCAGAATTCCCAAAATTCCCGGAATTCCCGCAGGATGCAGCGTCAGGGACCTGGACGGAGCCGCCTGGAGCCGGAGCCGCGGGAAAATCCGGGAGCTGCGCCTGCCCGGGAGGCGCCGCTGCCAACGGCCGTGAGGGACTGGGAGGGACTGGTTTGGACTGGTCTGGATTGGTTTGGACTGGTCTGGGCTGGTTTGGACTGGTTTGGACTGGTTTGGATTGGTCTGGACTGGTTCGAACTGGGAGGCTCCCAGTTTGATCCAGGCAATCCCTGTTTGATCCAGGATTTCCCAATTCTTGGCATTGGGCTCTTCCCGTTTATTATCCCAAGGGTCTGAACTGGTCTGGACTGGTCTGGACTGGTTTGGATGGGTCTGGACTGGTCTGGACTGGTCTGGACTGGTTTGAACTGGGAGGCTCCCAGTTTGATCCAGGCAATCCCAGTTTGATTCAAGATTTCCTAATTTTTGGGATTCAGCTTTTCCCGTTTATTATCCCAAGGGTCTGAACTGGTTTGGACTGGTCTGGACTGGGAGGTTCCCAGTTTGATCCAGGATTTCCCAGTTTTTGGCATTTGGCTTTTCCCGTTTATTTTTCCAATGGTTTGGACTGCTCTGGTCTGGACTGGTTCGGATTGCTCTGAACTGGTTTGGACTGGTCTGGACTGGTCTGGACTGGTTTGGACTGGGAGGTTCCCAGTTGGATCCAATAAATTCCAGTTTGATCCAGGATTTCAGTGATTTTTGGGATTGGGCTCTTCCTGTTTACTTGAAGGGTCTGAACTGGACTGGTCTGGACTGGCCTGGGCTGGTTTGGACTGGTTTGGACTGGTTTGGACTGGTCTGGAAGGGTCTGGACTGGTTTGGACTGGTTTGGACTGGGAGGTTCCCAGTTTGATCCAGGATTTCCCAGTTTGATCCAGGATTTCCCAATTTTTGGGATTGGGCTTTTCCCGTTTATTTTTCCAATGTTTTAGACTGGTCTGGACTGGTCTGGACTGTCTGGACTGGTTTGGACTGGTCTGGAAGGGTCTGGACTGGTTTGGACTGGTTTGGACTGGTCTGGGCTGGTTTGGACTGGTTTGGATTGGTCTGGACTGGTTTGAACTGGGAGGCTCCCAGTTTGATCCAGGCAATCCCTGTTTGATCCAGGATTTCCCAATTCTTGGCATTGGGCTCTTCCCGTTTATTATCCCAAGGGTCTGAACTGGTTTGGACCGGTTTGGACTGGTCTGGACTGGGAGGATCCCAGTTTGACCCAATAAATTCCAGTTTGATCCAGGATTTCCCAATTTTTGGGATTGGGCTTTTCCCGTTTATTTTTCCAATGTTTTAGACTGGTTTGGACTGGTCTGGACTGGTTTGGACCGGTCTGGACTGGTCTGGACTGGGAGGATCCCAGTTTGACCCAATAAATTCCAGTTTGATCCAGGATTTCCCAATTTTTGGGATTGGGCTTTTCCCGTTTATTTTTCCAATGTTTTAGACTGGTTTGGACTGGTCTGGACTGGTTTGGACCGGTCTGGACTGGTCTGGACTGGTTTGGACTGGGAGGTTCCCAGTTTGATCCAATAAATTCCAGTTTGATCCAGGATTTCAGTGATTTTTGGGATTGGGCTCTTCCCGTTTACTTGAAGGTTCTGAACTGGTTTGGACTGGTCTGGAAGGGTCTGGACTGGTCTGGGCTGGTTTGGACTGGTTTGGATTGGTCTGGACTGGTTCGAACTGGGAGGCTCCCAGTTTGATCCAGGCAATCCCAGTTTGATCCAGGATTTCCCAATTCTTGGCATTGGGCTCTTCCCATTTATTATCCCAAGGGTCTGAACTGGTCTGGACTGGTTTGGACTGGGAGGTTCCCAGTTTGATCCAATAAATCCCAGTTTGATTCAAGATTTCCTAATTTTTGGGATTGGGCTTTTCCGGTTTATTTTTCCAGTGTTTTAGACTGGTTTGGACTGGTCTGGACTGGTTTGGACTGGTTTGGATGGGTCTGGACTGGTTTGAACTGGGAGGTTCCCAGTTTGATCCAGGATTTGGGGGATTTTTGGGATTGGTGACAGTGACATGTCCCCAAGGGTCATGGTGGTGACAACGTGATGACCCCAAGGGTCCGTCATGGAGGTGTGGTGTCCCCAAAGGGTGACCATGGTGACCGTGAGGTGTCCCCAAGTGTCACCATGGTGACAGTGAGGTATCCCCAGGAGTGACCATGGTGACAGTGAGGTGTCCCCAAGGGTGATCATGGTGACAGAGAGGTGTCCCAAGGGTCCATCATGGAGATGTGGTGTCCCCAAGGGTGACCATGGTGACAGTGAGGTGTCCCCAAGGGTGACCATTTGTGACAGTGTGATGTCCCCAAGGGTCTATCATGGAGATGTGGTGTCCCCAAGGGCCACCAAGGTGGCAGTGGGGTGTCCTCAAGGGTGAGCGTGGTGGCAGTGAGGTGTCCCCAAGGGTCCATCCTGTGGGTGAGGTGTCCCCAAGGGTCACGACGGTGACAGTGAGATGTCCCCAAGGGTGACCATGGTGACCGTGTGGTGTCCCAAGGGTCACCATGGTGGCAGTGGGGTGTCCCCAAGGGACAGGCAGGAGGTGACAATTCCTGAGGAGCAGCGGTGTCACCTCGGGGACCTGGACAGGCAGGAGGTGACAATTCCCGAGGAGCAGCGGTGTCACCTCGGGGACCTGGACAGGCAGGAGGTGACAATTCCTGAGGAGCAGCGGTGTCACCTCAGGGACCTGGATGGGCAGGAGGTGACAATTCCTGAGGAGCAGCGGTGTCACCTCAGGGACCTGGATGGGCAGGAGGTGACAATTCCTGAGGAGCAGCGGTGACACCTCAGGGACCTGGACAGGCAGGAGGTGACAATTCCCGAGGAGCAGCGGTGTCACCTCAGGGAGGAGAAGGAGCAGCAGTGGAGGAAGGAGCCGGACACGTCCAGGTGACGCCAGAATTGTCACCAGAATGTCACCGAGAGGGGACAACGAGGTGGCCTTGAGGGTTGGTGCTGGTGGCAATGGGATGGTGTCCCCAAAAAGCCACCACAGTGACAATGAGATGTCCCTACAGGTCACCGTGGTGACAATGGGATGGTGTCCCCAAAAAGCCACTCATGGTGGTGACAATGACAATGGGATGCCCAAAAAGCCACCACAGTGACAATGGGATGTCCATAAGGATCCAGCTTGGTGACACTGGGATGTCCCCAAGGGTCCATCACGGTGACAATGGGATGGTGTCCCCAAAAAGCCACCACAGTGGCAGTGGGATGTCCACAAAGCTCCAGAACAGTGACAATGAGACGTCCCCAAAGATCCACCATGGTGACAATGGGATGTCCTCAAGGAGCCACCACGGTGACAACGTGGTGTCCCCAAGGACCCATCATGGTGACAATGGGGTGTCCCCAAGCGTCACCATGGTGGCCATGGGGTGTCCCCAAAGGTCCACCATGGTGACAGTGACAATGGGATGTCCCCAAAGGTCCACCACAGTGACAGTGAGATGTCCCCATGGGTCACTGTGGTGACAATGGGATGGTGTCCCCAAAAAGCCACCATGGTGACAACGGGACGTCCCCAAGGACCATCACAGTGAGAATGGGATGTCCCCAAGGGTCACCATGGTGCTGTGTCCTCCAGGAGCCACCGTGGTGACAACGACAGTGGGGTGTCCCCAAGGATCCAGTTTGGTGACACTGGGATGTCCCCAAGGGTCCATCACGGTGACAATGGGATGGTGTCCCCAAAAAGCCACCAGGGTGACAACGGGGTGTCCCCAAAGCTTCAGAACAGTGACAATGGGATGTCCTCAAGAAGCCACCACGGTGGCAGTGGGATGTCCTCAAGGGTCCATCACGGTGACAATGGGATGGTGTCCCCAAGGAGCCACCCATGGTGGTGACAATGACAATGGGATGTCCCAAAAAGCCACCATGCTGACAACACGGCATCCCCAAGGAGCCACCACGGTGACAATGGGATGTCCCCAAGGCCACCACGGTGACAATGACAAAGGGATGTCCCCAAGGCCACCACGGTGACAATGACATTGGGGTGTCCCCAAGGCCACCACAGTGACAATGACAGTGGGGTGTCCCCAAGGCCACCACGGTGACAGTGACATTGGGGTGTCCCCGAGGAGCCCCCGGTGCGTCCCAAACTCGGCAAATTCAAGGATTTCACCCCAAATCTGCTGTGGCCTCCTCGGGGCTGGGGACAGCTGGGGACAGCTGGGGACAGTTGGGGACATCAGGAGGGGATCTGGGGAGAATTTGGGGACATTTTGAGGCCCATGGGGACATTGGGGACGTTCTGAGGGAGTCTGGGGACATTTGGGGGAGATTTGGGGACCCTGGGAGGGAATTTGGGGACAATTTGGGGAATTTGAAGGGAACTTGGGGACATTTTGGGGACATCTGGGGACATTTTTGGGAATTTGGGGACAATTTGGGGGGAATTGGGGGACGTTGAGGAGACTCGGGGACATTTGGGGACAACAGGGGACATTTGGGGGGGTTTGGGGACACTTTGGGGGGAATTTTGGGAGAATTTGGGGACACCAGAAGGAATCTGGGGCAGAATTTGGGGACATCTGCGGGAAGTGGGGGACATTTGGGGACATTTTGGGGACTCTCATGGGGGAATTTGGGGACATTGAGGCAGAATTTGGGGACACGGGGAATTTGGGGACATCTGAGGTAATTTGGGGACATTTTGGGGAGATCTGGGGACCCTGGAGGGGATTTGGGGACATTGAGGCAGAATTTGGGGACATCTGAGGGACTTTGGGGGCATTTGGGGACAATTGGGGACATTTTGGGGGATTTGGGGACACTGGGGGTGGAATTTGGGGACATCTGAGGAAATTTTGTGGGGAATTTGGGGACATTGGGGGAGGGGTTTGGGGACATTTTGGGAGAATTTGGGGGAATTTGGGGAGACCTTGGGGACGTTCTTTAGGAATTTGGGGACATTTTGAGGCCCTTGGGGACATTGGGGACGTTCTGAGGGAGTCTGGGGACAATTTGGGGACAATTTGGGGAATTTGAAGGGAATTTGGGGACATTTTTGGGGAATTTGGGGACAATTTGGGGACATTGGGGACATTTTTGGGGAATTTGGGGACAATTTGGGGACATTGGGGGGACTCGGGGACATTTGGGGGGAATTTGGGGAGAATTTGGGGACGTCAGAAGGAATTTGGGGCAGAATTTGGGGACATCTGAGGGAGGTGAGGGACACTGGGGACATTTGGGGACAATTTGGGGGAATTTGGGGACATTTTGGCGACGTTTTCGGACATTTTGGGGGGAATTTGGGGACATTGGGGAGACTCAGGGACATTTGGGGACAATTGGGGACATTTTGGGGGAATTTGGCGACACTGGGAGGGCATTTGGGCCAGAATTTGGGGACATCTGCGGAAAGTGAGGGACACTGGGGACATTTCGAGGACATTTGGGGACATTTTGGGGGGAATTTGGGGACATTTGGGAGGATTTGGGGACAGGAGAGAAATTTGGGGGATTTTGGCGACATTGGGGCAGAATTTGGGACGTCAGGGGGGATTTGGGGACACTGGAAGGGAATCTGGGGACATCCGGGGGAGTTTGGGGACAATTGAGGGGAATTTGGGGACATTTTGGGGACATTTTGGGGACATTTGGGGTCCGGCCCGGAGCCCTTTGCCTCCCGCCCCGCCAGGGGTCGCCGACACCGGCAGCTAACCCCGCCCCTTTTCCTTCCAGCCAATCAGCGCTCGGGGTGGGCGTTCCCTCGCTGATGGGCGTGGTTTCGGGAGGGGGCGTGGCTTTACACCCGGAAGCGGCGCCGGGCGGGTCCCGGTGAGTGCCGGGCCGGGGGGGCGGGGGGGGGGCGTAGGGGGGTGGAAATTTGGGAATTTGGGTGGAAATTTGGGAATATTTGGGAATATTTGGGCTGAATGAGGATGAGGATGGAACGCGAGAGGATCCAGCGGGAGCTGCCGGAGATTCCCGGGAATCTCCGAGGCCTGGGCAGGACTCTCCCCTTTCATTCTCTCATTTTTTAAAATGTTTTTTTTCCTCCTTTTTCCCCCCCCAAAAAAAAAATTCCATCGGGATCTCCCACTCCCAAAAAAAAAATCGGGATAAACCCCGGGAACCGCCAGCTTTGGGAATTCCGCGGCTCCCAACCCTTTTTCGGGGGGGTGGGGATTTTACAAACTCCCGACTCTTTTAAGGGGGTGGGGAAAAAATTCGGATTTTTTTTATTCCCAACCTCCCTGCGGGGGAATCTCGGGAGCCGCTTCCCAAAATTTCCCCTCGGGAAAGGCGGGAAATAATCCTCGGGAAAACGCCAAGGACAGGGAATGACCCCCTTTGGAACCAGCTCCTGGAAAAGTCTGGAATGTCACCCCCGGCAGGGACATTTTTTATTTTATTTTATTTTTATTTTTCCTCCCCCGAAAAAAAAAAACCTAAAAAAAAAAAACCTCCCAAATTCGGATGGATTTATTTTTTTTTTTTTTTCCCCTTTAAAAATCCCCTTTCTATTTTTCTTTTCCCCCCCCCTGAAATCCCAGGATTTCTCCTTCCTGGCTTTTCTGGGGAAAAAATAAAATTAAAATAAAATAAAATAAAATAAAATAAAATAAAATAAAATAAAATAAAATAAAATAAATCCCTCCCGCTTTTTTTTTTTTATTTAAATTATTTTATTTTAGGGCCAAAGATTTGGGACAAGGCCCTAGAGCTCGGGCTTTGGGATTAATGGGACAGCCGAGCTGGAATTCCAGAGGGGAGGGAAGGGAAAAAAAAACCCCAAAAAAACCCCAAAAAACCCCCAAAAAAACCCCAAAAAACACCAAAAAACCTCGGGATTGGGAAATTTTTGGGGGGGAATATTTTGGAGGGGGGAGGAAATTCCAGAATTTTTGGGAATATTTTGGTGGGGGGAGGAAATTCGAGAATTTTTGGGAATATTTTGGTGGGGGGAGGAAATTCCAGAATTTTTGGGAATATTTTGGAGGGGGGAGGAAATTCCAGAATTTTTCCCGCTTTCAGGAGCCTGGGGAAGAGGAGGAATCCCGGGATGAGGAATCCCGGATAAAGGAGGGATCCCACCCCACCCCCCATGGAAGCTTCCGGAATCTCCGAGGTTTTCCTGGAGTGGCCGAGCCCGGAATTCCCGCCGGGCTTGGGAGTCCTGGCTTGAGCTCGCGGCTGGAGCTGAGAATTCCCAAAGAATTCCCATTGGGAGCAGAGAATTCCCAAAGAATTCCCATTGGGAGCAGAGAATTCCCATTGAATTCCTACTGGGATCCAAAAATTCCCATTGAATTCCCTCCTGGATCCAAAAAAAAAGTCCCATTTCATTCCCTTTGGATCAAAAAAAAAATTCCCAATTAATTCCCATTGGAGCAGAGAATTCCCAATTAATTCCCATTGGAGCAGAGAATTCCCAGATAATTCCCACTGGGAGCAGAGAATTCCCATTGAATTCCCTCCTGGATCCAAAAAAAATCCATTTAATTCCCTTTGGATCAAAAAATTCCCAATTAATTCCTGGTGGGAGCAGAGAATTCCCAAATAATTCCCATTGGGAGCTGAGAATTCCCAAATAATTCCTGGTGGGAGCAGAAAATTCCCATTTCATTCCCTTTGGATCAAAAAATTCCCATTGAATTCCCAGCTGGATCAAAAAATTCCCAAATAATTCCCACCGAAGCAGAGAATTCCCAAATAATTCCCATTGGGAGCAGAGAATTCCCATTTCATTCCCTTTGGATCAAAAAATTCCCAATTAATTCCCATTGGCACAGAGAATTCCCAATTAATTCCCTTTGGATCAGGGAATTTCCATTTAATCCCCATTGAATCAAAAAAAAATTCCCCTTGAATTCCTACTGGGATCCAAAAATTCCCATTGAATTCCCTTTTAATCAAAACTTTCCCATTTAATTCCCACCTGGATCAAAAAATTCCCAATTAATTCCGGTGGCAGCAGAGAATTCCCAATTAATTCCCATTGGATCAAAAAATTCCCATTTAATTCCTACTGGGATCAGAGAATTCCCATTGAATTCCCATCTGGGTAAAAAAAAAAATCCCATTTCATTCCCTTTGGATCAAAAAATTCCCAATTAATTCCCATTGGCACAGAGAATTCCCAATTAATTCCCTTTGGATCAGGGAATTTCCATTTAATCCCCATTGAATCAAAAAAAAATTCCCCTTGAATTCCTACTGAGATCCAAAAATTCCCATTGAATTCCCTTTTAATCAAAACTTTCCCATTTAATTCCCATCTGGATCAAAAAATTCCCAATTAATTCCGGTGGCAGCAGAGAATTCCCAAATAATTCCTGGTGGGAGCAGAGAATTCCCAATTAATTCCCATTGGATCAAAAAATTCCCATTTAATTCCCACTGGGATCAGAGAATTCCCATTGAATTCCCTCCTGGATCAAAAAAAAATTCCCATTTCATTCTGTTTGGATCAAAAAATTCCCAATTAATTCCCACCGAAGCAGAGAATTCCCAATTAATTCCCTTTGGATCAGGGGTTTCCCATTTAATTTCCCATTCAGTCAAAAAATTCCCAATTAATTCCTGGTGGGAGCAGAGAATTCCCAATTAATTCCCATTGGAGTAGAGAATTCCCAATTAATTCCCATTGGATCCAAAAATTCCCATTGAATTCCCATTGGAGCAGAGAATTCCCAATTAATTCCCTTTGGATCAAAAAATTCCCAATTAATTCCTGCTGGGATCAAGCAATTCCCATTGGATTAAAAAGTTCCCATTTAATTCCCAGTGGGATCCAAAAAATTCCCATTTCATTCCCTTTGGAACAGGGAATTCCCGTTGAATTCCCATTGAATCAAAAAAATTCCCCTTTAATTCCTGGTGGGGTCAAAAAATTCCCAATTAATTCGGATTTGATTGAAAAATTCCCTTGGAATTCCCACTGGGATCAGAGAATTCCCATTGAATTCTCTCCTGGATCAAAAAAAAATTTCCATTTAATTCCCTTTGGATGAAGAATTCCCAATTAATTCCCTTTGGATCAGGGAATTCCCATTGAATTCCCATTTAATCAAAAAATTCCCCTTGAATTCCCACTGGGATCCAAAAATTCCCAATTAATTCCCGGTGGGATCAGAGAATTCTTAATTAATTCCCATCGAATCAAAAATTTCCCCTTTAATTCCTACTGGGATCAAAAAATTCCCAATTAATTCCCTTTGGAGCCGAGAATTCCCAATTAATTCCCATTTAATTAAAAAAATTCCCATAGAATTCCCTTTGGGATCAGAGAATTCCCAATTAATTCCCATTTAATCAAAAAATCCCCATTTAATTCCCTTTGGATCAAAAAATTCCCAATTAATTCCCGGTGGGATCAGAGAATTCCTAATTAATTCCCATTGAATCAACAAATTCCCATTGAATTCCCGTTTAATCAAAAAAATTCCCCTTTAATTCCTGGTGGGATCAAAAAATTCCCAATTAATTCCCTTTGGAGCAGAGAATTCCCAATTAATTCCCATTTAATTAAAAAAATTCCCATAGAATTCCCTTTGGATCAAAAAATTCCCAATTAATTCCCGCTGAGATCAGAGAATTCCTAATTAATTCCCATTGAATTCCCGTTTAATCAAAAAAAATTCCCCTTTAATTCCTGGTGGGGTCAAAAAATTCCCAATTAATTCCGATTTGATTGAAAAATTCCCTTGGAATTCCCACTGGGATCCAAAAAATTCCCATTGAATTCCCATTGGATCAAAAAATTCCCATTTAATTCCCACTGGGATCAGAGAATTCCCATTGAATTCTCTCCTGGATCAAAAAAAAAATTTCCATTTAATTCTCTTTGGATGAAGAATTCCCAATTAATTCCCTTTGGATCAGGGAATTCCCATTTAATTCCCATTTAATTAAAAAATTCCCATTTAATTCCCTTTGGATCAAAAAATTCCCAATTAATTCCCGGTGGGATCAGAGAATTCCTAATTAATTCCCATTGAATCAAAACTTTCCCCTTTAATTCCTACTGGGATCAAAAAATTCCCAATTAATTCCCTTTGGAGCCGAGAATTCCCAATTAATTCCCATTTAATTAAAAAAATTCCCATAGAATTCCCTTTGGGATCAGAGAATTCCCATTGAATTCCCATTGAATCAAAAAATCCCCATTTAATTCCCTTTGGATCAAAAAATTCCCAATTAATTCCCGGTGGGATCAGAGAATTCCTAATTAATTCCCATTGAATCAACAAATTCCCATTGAATTCCCGTTTAATCAAAAAAATTCCCCTTTAATTCCTGGTGGGATCAAAAAATTCCCAATTAATTCCCGGTGGGATCAGAGAATTCCCAATTAATTCCCATTTAATTAAAAAAATTCCCATAGAATTCCCTTTGGATCAAAAAAATTCCCAATTAATTCCCGCTGAGATCAGAGAATTCCTAATTAATTCCCATTTAATTCCCGTTTAATCAAAAGAAATTCCCCTTTAATTCCTGGTGGGGTCAAAAAATTCCCAATTAATTCCGATTTGATTGAAAAATTCCCATTGAATTCCCACTGGGATCCAAAAAAATTCCCATTGAATTCCCGCTGGGATCAGGGAATTCCCAATTAATTCCCATTTAATCAAAAAAATTCCCCTTTAATTCCTGCTGGGATCAGAGAATTCCCAATTAATTCTGATTTAATCAAAAAATTCCCATTGAATTCCCACTGGGATCAGAGAATTCCCAATTAATTCCCATTTAATCAAAAAATTCCCCTTTAATTCCTGGTGGGATCAAAAAATTCCCAATTAATTCTGATTTAATCAAAAAATTCCCTTTGAATTCCCACTGGGATCCAAAAAAATTCCCATTGAATTCCCGCTGGGATCAGAGAATTCCTAATTAATTCCCATTTAATCAAAAAATTCCCATTGAATTCTTCATTTAATCAACAACAACAACAAAAAAAATCAAATTGAATTCCCAATTTAATTAAATTTAAAAAACCCCAAAAATCCCCTTCTTGGGATCCCCTTCGGGAGCAGGGAATTCCCACGGAATCCCCGATTTTCCTTGGAATTCCGAGCCCGCCGCGGGAATTAAAAATCCCGTTCCCAGGGAATCCCGGGCTCCCGCCCTTGGCGGGAAAACTGGAGACGCGGAGCATGATGGAATCGCGGATCCGACGTGAGTGGCGCCCGAATGCCCGGAATTCCCAGGGAATCGGCAAATTCCGGCTTCTTATCCCAAAATTTTTTCGTGGAATTGGCAAATTCTGGGATTTTTATCCCAAATTTTTTTCATGGAATCGGCAAATTCCGGCTTTTATCCCAAAATTTTTCATGGAATTGAAAAATTCCGGCTTTTTCTCCCAAATTTTTTTTCACAGAATCAACAAATTCCGGCTTTTTTGTCCCAAATTTTTTCACAGAATTGGCAAATTCCAGGTTTTTCTCCCAAATTTCCCACAGAATTGGCAAATTCCAGGTTTTTCTCCCAAATTTCCCACAGAATTGGCAAATTCCGGCTTTTTTCCCCAAATTTTTCCTGGAATCGGCAAATTCCGGCTTTTTATCCCAAAAATTTTCATGGAATCGGCAAATTCTGGGATTTTTATCCCAAATTTCCCCTGGAATTGGCAAATTTCAGGTTTTTATCCCAAATTTTTTCATGGAATTGGCAAATTCCAGGTTTTTCTCCCAAATTTCCCACAGAATTGGCAAATTCCGGCTTTTTCTCCCAAATTTTTTCACGGAATCGGCAAATTCCGGCTTTTTATCCCAATTTTCGCATGGAATCAGCAAATTCCGGCTTTTTATCCCAAATTTCCCACTGGAATTGGCAAATTCCGGCTTTTTATCCCAATTTTTTTCATGGAATTGACAAATTCCAGGTTTTTATCCCAAATTTTTTTTCACGGAATTGGCAAATTCCAGGTTTTTCTCCCAAATTTCCCCTGGAATTGGCAAATTCTGGCTTTTTTATCCCAAATTTTTTCATGGAATTGGCAAGTTCTGGGATTTTTTTTTTTCCTTTTTTTTTCTCTCCCTGATTTTGCCATTGGAATTTTGGGATTTTGGGGTTTTTTGGGCTGAAATTTGGGGATTTGGGGATTTGGGGCTGGAATGTTGGGATTTGGGATTTTAGGATTTTGGATCTGGGGATTTGGGAAATTCGGGATTTTTGGGATTTTGGGATTTGGGGCTGGAATTTGGGATTTTAGAATTTGGGGATTTGGGCTGAAATGTTAGGATTTGGGATTTTAGGGTTTTGGGAAATTTGGGAATTGTTGATTTGGGAATTTGGGATTTGGGGATTTGGGTCTGGAATTTGGGGATTTGGGGGAGTCCGTTCCGAGATTAATCCGGGAACTGAATCCTTGGTTATCCTGGTGTCAGGGGAATTTTGGAATTTTCAGGGAATTTTCGGAGAATTTACAGGAAAATTTGGGAATTTTAACGGATTTCCAGGAATTTTGGGGGAAATGAAGGGAATTTTGTGGGAATTTTAAGGGAATTTTGGGGATTTTTTGGGAATTTTAAAGGAAACAAAGGGATTTTTGTGGGAATTTAGGGGAATTTGAAAGGAATCTTAGGAAATTTTGAGAATTTTCGGTTCTTAAAAAGGGGGGGAATGGGAAAAATGCGGAGAAAGTGAAAAAATGGGGAAAAAAAGGCAAAAAAGGGGGAAATGTGGAGGAAAATGGGGAAAATGGGGAAAAATGGGGAAAGGTGAAAAAAAAGGAAAAAATATGGGAAAAGGGGGTAATGGGAAGAAATTTGGGAAAATGGGGGAAAAATGGGAAAAAAACCCCCAGAAAATGGGTAATAATGGAGATAAAAGGAAAAAATGGGGAAAAAGGGAAAAAAGAGAAAAGGGAAAAATGGGGGAAAAGGGGGAAAATGGGAAAAAATAGGGAAAAAAATGGGAAAAACTCAAAAAAAAAGGGAAATAATGGGGAAAGAAGGGAAAAATGGGGAAAATGGGGAAAAAAGAAAAAAATGGGAAAAGGAAAAGATAGGGAATAATGGGGGAAAAGAGGGAAAATGGGAAAAAATGGAAAAAAATTAGAAAAAAGGAAAAAAAATTGGGGAAAAAAGGGAAAAGGGAGAAAAAGGAAAAAATGGGGAGAAAAGAGGGGAAATGGGAAAAATGGGGAAAAAGCAAAAAAAATGGGAAAAGATGGGAAAAATGGAAATTAGCAGGAAATAATGGGAAAAAGGAAAAAAATGGGGAAAAATGGGGAAGACTGGGAAAAGGAGAGAAAAATGGGGGGAAAGGGAAAATAATGAGGAAAAAGGAAAAAAAAACTGGAAAAATGGAAAAGATGGAAAAAATGGGGGAAATTGAGAAAATGGGGAAAAATGAGATAATATGAGAAAAAAGGGGGGAATGGGGAAAAATGGGGAATAACAGGGAAAAAGAGAAAAAATGGGAAAAAAAGGGAATAATGGAAAAAAGGGAAAAAATGGGGAAAAATGGAGAAAAATGGAAAAAATGGGAAATTATGGGGAAAAATGGGGAAAAATGGAGAAAAATGGGAAATTATGGGAAAAAATGTTGGGAAAATGGGGAAAAAAGGGAAAAACAGAAAAGAAAAAAATGGGGAATAAAGGAAAAATGGGGAAAATGGGAAAAAAATGGGAAGCAGTGGGAAAAATGGGGAAAAAAGGGGGAAAAGGGGGGAAAAATGGGAAGAGGGAATAAATGGGAAAAAACCTGACAAATGGGAAATAATGGGGAGAAAAGGAAAAAATGGAGAAAAAAGGGGAAAATGGGAAAAAAACCCTCAGAAAAAAATGGGAAATAATGGGGAAAAAAGGGGAAAAAAGAGGAAAATGGGAAAAAATGAGAAAAGAAAAAGATAGGGAATAATGGGGGAAAAAAGGGAAATAAGGGAAAATAAGGGAAAAATGGGAATATGTGGGAAATAATGGAAAAGGGGAAATGGGAAAAAAAGGAAAAAATGGGGGAAAAAGGGAAAAAAAGCAAAATAATGGGAGATAATGGGGGAAAATAGAAAATATGAGGAAAAGAAGGGAAATGGGAAAAAATGGGAAAAAGGAAAAAATGGGAAAAAAGGAAAAAATGGGAAAAGATGGGAAAAAATGGGGTAAAAAGAAGAAATGGGGAAAGACAGATAATGTGAGGAAAAAAGGGGGAAATGGCAAAAAAATGAGAAATAATGGTGAAAAAAGGGAAAAAAATGGGGGAAAATGAGAAAAAAATGGGGAAATTTGGGAAAAAGGAAAAAACGGGGGAAAATTTGGAAAATTTGGAAAAAATGGGGAAAAATGGGAAAAACGGAAAAAAATGGGGAAAAGGGAAAAATGGGGGAAAAGAGAAAATATGGGGGGAAAATGAGTAAAAACGGGAAAAGATGGGAAAAATTGGAAAAAAATGAGGAAAAAAGGAAAAATGTGGAAAAAAATTATGAGAAAAATGGGGGAAAAAGGAAAAAAAGTGGGAAAATGGAAAAGATGGGAAATAATGGGGAAAAATGGAGAAAATGGGGGAAACTTGGAGGAAATAATGGGGAAATAATGGGGAAAAAAGGGAAAGAATGAGGGAAAATGAGAAAAAGGGAAAAAATCAGGAAAAAATGGAATAATGGGGAAAAAAGGAAAAAATGGGGAAAAGGAAAAATGGGGCAAAAAGGAAAAAATGGAAAAAAATGGGAATAACGGGGAAAACGGAGAAAAATGGGGGAAAAAGGGGAAAAAATGGCGGAAAAAAAGGGAAAAAATGAGATAATATGAAAAAAAATGGGAAAAAGGGGGAAAAGGGAAAAACTGGGAAAAAAATGGAGAAAAATGGAAAAAAAATGGAGAAAAATGGGAAATTATGGGAAAAAATGGGGGGAAATGGGAAATTATGGGAAAAAATGGAGAGAAATGGGAAATTATGGGGAAAAAATGGAGAAAAATGGGAAATTATGGGAAAATGGAGAAAAATGGGGAATTATGGGAAAAAATAGGGGGAAAATGGGAAATGATGGGAAATTATAGGAAAAAATGGAGAAAGATGGGAAATTATAGGAAAAAATTGGGGAAAATGGGAAAAAAGGGAAAAACAGAGAAAAGAAAAAAAATGGGATAAAGGAAAAATGGGGAAAATGGGAAAAAAATGGGAAAAGAAAAAAATGGGAAGCAGTGGGAAAAAATAGGAGGAAAATGGGGAAAAAAGGCGAAAAAATGGGAAAAAAGGTGGTGGTGGGGGGTGGGAAAGGTGGGGAAAATTCCAGGAGTTGAAATCCCGGGAATTCCGGAACATTCCAGGCTTGGCGACGACGCTGATGGAGGCGAGCACGGATAAAGATCCTGCGGTTCAGGGGCAGATCCAGGAGTCCCTGTGTGCCCTGGGGAAAGCCGATCCCGAGGAGATCCTGGAATGCTGCGGGAGTACCTGAGGCAGCACGAGAAGGTCGGGAATTTTCCCCGGAATTCTGGGAATTCCTGGAGTTTGGGAAGGGTTACCATGGGCACCCTCACCGGCCAAAAAAACCCCAAAAACTCCCCCCAAAAATTCCACAAAAATTCCCAAAAAATTCCCATAAACTGCAAAAAAAAAATCCCCAAAGAATCCCAAAAAAATCCCTGAAAAATCTGAAAAAATTGCAAAAAAAATCCCCCAAAAAATCTCGAAAAATCCTGAAAAAATTCCCCAAAAAAAAACCCAAAACCCCCCCCAAAAAAATTCCCAAAAAATTCCCCCAAAATTCCCATGAAATTGCAAAAAAAATCCCCCAAAAAATCCCCCAAAACGCAGAAAAAATTGCAAAAACATCCGAAAAAATCTCAAAAAAAATCCTGAAAAAATTCCCAAAAAATTCCCAAAAATCCCTGAAAAAATCCCCCAAAAAACCCCCCCAAAATATTCCCAAAAAAACCCCAGAAAAATCTCAAAAAAATTTCCAAAAAATCCCCCGAAATTCCCAAAAAATTGTCAAAAAAAAGTCCAAAAAGCCCCCCAAAAATTCCACAAAAAACTCCCCAAAAATTCCCATGAAATTGCAAAAAAAAATCCCAAAAAATCTCGAAAAAATATTGAAAAAAATCCCCAAAAAATTCCCAAAAAACCCCCGAAATTCCAAAAAAAATTTTCCAAAAATCCCTGAAAAAATCCACAAATAATCCCCCCCAAATCCAAAAAAATTCCCAAAAAATCCCCAGAAAAA
>JAJNNQ010000479.1:0-50151 GCA_027886175.1 Phylloscopus collybita
TGGGTGGTCCCGGGTTCGTTTTGGGAGGTCCTGAAGGGATTTGGGGGGTCCCGACTGCATTTTGTGAGGTCCTAAGGGGACTTTGGGTGGTCTTGGGTTCGTTTTGGGAGGTCCTGAAGGGATTTTGGGGGGTTCCAGGTGGATTTTGGGAGGTCCTGAGGGGGGTTCGGGGAGTCCGAGGGGATTTTGCTGATCCCAGGTGTGTTTTGAGAGGTCCCGAAGGGATTTTGGGGGCTCCCGGGTGGGTTTTTCCCACCACATCCAGCAGCTCCTGGTTCCCTGCCCTCACCCTGGGAGTTCAGATCACTCTCCTGGGGCTGGGAGGGAGAGCAGAACCACAACCCTTCCTTCTCTGCCATCCTGGCAGACCCTGCGTGCCATGGACACCGTGCTGGAGGTGATGGTGCTCCGCTCTCCTGCCTCCAAAACCGGCGAGATGCTGCAGGACATCTTGGAGGTGGCACAGAAATGTTCCTCACTCCGGAGGGGAAGGAGCCCGGGTTGTTTCCGAGGAGAACCGCCCTGGCAGGGTGGGCAGAGGGCAGAGAGAGCGTGGAGGGACAGTGCGAGTGTGTCTCAGGAGCGGGTGTCTGGGGCTCACCTGAGAAAATGGTGGGGAACGTGAGGGGAGAAAAAGGGCGGGAAATGTGAGGGGCGAAAATGGTGGGGAACGTGAGGGGAAAAGGGCGGGAAACATGAGGGGAAAAAGTGAGGGAAACATGAGGGGAAAAAGTGAGGGAAACGTGACGGGAAAAAGGGCGGAAAATGTGAGGGGAGAAAAGTGCAGGAAACGTGAGGGGAGAAAAGGGTGGGAAATGTGAGGGGAAAAATGGAAGAGTACATGAGGGGAGAAAATGGTAGGGAACGTGAGGGGAGAAAAGGGCAGGAAGCATGAGAGGAAAAATGGTGTGAAATGTGAGGGGGAAAAAGGGCGGAAAATGTGAGGGGAGAAAAAGTGCAGGAAACGTGAGGGGAGAAAAGTGCGGGAAACGTGAGGGGGGAAAGGATGGGAAACGTGAGGGGAGAAAATGGTGCGGAATATGAAACATGATGGGGGAACACAGTGGGAAACGTGAGGGAGAAAAGTGCAGGAAACGTGTGGGTAAAAATGGAGGGAAACATGAGGGGGAAAAGGGCAGAAAATGTGAGGGGGGGGGAAAAGGGCAGAAAACATAAGGGCAGAAAAGGGTGGGGAAACATGAGGGGAGAAAATGGTTTGAAGCATGAGGGGAGAAAAAGGGCAGAAAACGTGAGGGGAAAAAGGGTGGGAAACATGAGGGGAGAAATGGAGAGAAAAGTGAAGGGAAAAGTGGGAAATGTGAGAGAAGAAAAGGGTGGGAAATGTGGGGGGGAAAATGGTTTGAAACATGAGGGGAGAAAAAGGAAAACGTGAGGGGAAAAAGGGCGGGAAACGTGAGGGGAAGGAACGCAGAAGAAATTACGTTAAAGGTCGCAGAGAAACTTGTGGGGAAAAGCGAGAATTGTGGGCGGGAAACGTGAGGGGAGAAAAAGAGCGGGAAACATGAGGGGAGAAAAGGGTGGGAAATGTGAGGGGAAAAATAGAGGAGTACATGAGGGGAGAAAATGGTGGGGAACGTGAGGGGAGAAAAAGAGCGGGAAACGTGAGGGGAGAAAAAGGCGGGAAACGTGAGGGGAGAAAAGAGCGGGAAACATGAGGGGAGAAAAAGAGCGGGAAACGTGAGGGGAGAAAAACGGATATAAAAGGTAAGGGGGGAAAAGAAGGCAACATGAAGCCAAAAATGATGGAAAATGCGAGGGGACAGAAGGGCGGGAAGCATGAGAGGAAAAGGGTGGGAAAACCGAGAGAAAAGGGTGGAAATGTGAGTAAAAAAGGGGAAAACGGCGAGAAAAAGCCCAGAGGAGCTTTGTTTCCTTGTCCTTGCTCTGCGGATTGTGTGGCAATTCGGGTGGTCCTTGGTGCTTGGGTGTGGATTTGTGCGTATTTTGGGTACCTCAGACGCCCCCCTCCCCAAATTGTGAGGCTCCCTAACATGACCTCCAAATTGTAACACCCCCCCCCAAAAAAATTAAACCCTCAAGACTGACCTGACCCCCCCAAACCTGAACCTGATTCTCACGATTTCTCCGAATTGTGACCCCCCAAAATCTGACACCCCCCCCCCAAAAAAACGAGACCCTCAAACCCCATCCCCCAAAATCTGACAAAGCAAATCTGACAAAGCCCCCCTCCCCAAATTCCACTCCACCCCCCCCCCCCCAAATTTCCCCCCCCCAAAAAAACTCGCGGAGCCTCGGGAACGATAAAAAGGTCTCGGCAACACCCACGACACGCCCGTCACGATACACCGTAGAAAAGGGGAGGGGGTACCGGGGGGGGGGACCCCCTCAAACCCCCCCATCCCCCCCAAAAAACCCCGCGGTGGGGGGGGGGGAGGGGAGGGAAGGGGAGGGAAAGGGCGGGGGGGGAGCTCCCCCCCAATATATATAATAATAATTATAATAATAATTAAAAAAAACCCCGAAATGAACAAAAAAAGATGGGGAAAGGGGAGAGGGAGAGGGGAAGGAGAGAAGCCCGCCCCCCCCCGCCGCCCCCCCAAATTGGGGAGGGGAGGAGGGGATGCACCGGGGGGAGGGGAGGCGGGGGGGGGCAAATAACCCCCCCCCCGGTGGGGGAGGGGTTGTGTGTTGGACACCTGGGGGGGGGTAAATTCAACCCCACCCAGGGTGGGGGGGGGCAAATTGGGGAGGGGGTGGGGGGTAAATGTACCCCTGGGGGGGTATAAATGCCCCGGTGGGGGGGGAGTGGGGAGAGAGGGGGAATTGCCCCGGGGGGGGGCAAATGCGACCCCCGGGAGGAGGAGGAGGAGGGGGGCAAATACAATATGATACATAGAGACTTTGACCATATACACTATTTACAGCGCCCCCTCCCCCAAAATCCCCGGGGGGGAGGGGATAAGGAGGGGGGGGAGTCCCCCCCCCACCCCCCAAAAATCCCGGGGGGAGGGGGGAGATGGAGGGGTGGGCGTGGGGGGTGTCCCCTCCCTTTTAAACCCCCCCCCCCTCCCCAAATTCATCCGGGGTAGGGGGGGGGGGAGCAACTTGGCAATAAATAGCTCGGCAGGGGGGGTTGTGTGTGGGGGGGGCTGATGGTGATTTTGGGGACCCCTCCCCATCCCTTGGCAGGGCCTCCCCCCCCCATTTTGACCGCCCCTCCCCCCCAAATTTATGTACAGGTTCCCCTCGAGGAGGAGGGGGAGGGGGGGGCGAGGGGTGGTCCCGGTTAGGGGGGGAGTGGCAAATTTTGGGGGACCCCACCCCCCTCCCCCCCCCCAAAATAACCCTGTTGGCTGCCTGGGGGTGAGGGGGGGGGGACCCCAAGGGGACTCCCCCTCCCCCTCCCCAAAATTAGGGACCCCCCTCCCCCCGGGGCGGAGAGCGGGGGCTGCTAATAGACATTTATACATATATATAAATAGGGGGGGGGGGGTCTCCGCCGGGGGTGGGGGGCGCTTTTGGGGGTGGGGGGGACTCTCCTTTTTTGGGTGGGGGTTGGGCACCCCTCTGTTTTTTTTTTTGGGGGGGGGGGGGGTGTCCCTGTGCCTCCGCCAATGGCCAGAGCTGCCCCCCCCACCCAGAGAAAAGTGGGGAGGGGGGCACACCCTGACCCTGTGGGGTGATTTTGGGGAGGGGGGGGGGGGACACCCTAAAACAGGGGGTGCCCAAAGAGGGGGGGGGCCCATTCCGTGGGGGCTGGGGGGGGCAGCGCTGCTCCTTGAGGGGAGGTGCCCCCCAATTTGGGGGGTGGGGGGGTGTCCCTGTCCCCAGGGCTGGGGCCTTGTCCCCATGGGAGGGGTCCCTGTCCCCTTGTGGGGGGGGGGTCCCCAACCCTGTAAGGGGGGGTTCTCCCAGAACTGTCCCCACTTTGGGGGCGTCCCCATTTTTGGGGTGCCCCCATTTTTCGGGTTGCCCCCATTTTTGGGGGTGTCCCCACTTTGGGGTTGTCCCCATTTTTGGGGTGCCCCCCCCTCAGCTCAGCAGCTGCTATTTCTGGGAGGGGGGGACATCTGTCCCACTCCCCCTCATTTTGGGGGGGGTCCCCCGACTTTTGGGGTGCCCTGGGGTGGGGAGGGGGGGGGGGTGTCAGGTCGGTGTCCCCACCCCCCCAGCAGCCCCCCCTCCCATATTCTGAGGGTCTTTTGGGACAATCCCCGGTATTTTTGGGGGGGTCCAGGTGTGTGTGTGTCCCCCCACCCCAGGAGCTCTGTCCTCGTCCTGGCGCCGCCGCTGTCCCCGGGGCTGTCACCCCACAGCTCTGGGGGTCCCGGGGTTGTTTTTTGATGGGGGGGGGTCCCAGGGCAGTTTTTGGGGGGGGGTCAGGCGCACTTGGCCCGCGCCTGGGCCAGGAGGTCGCTGAAGGAGTCGAAGAGGCGCTCGAGCCAGGGCTGGTTGCGCATGCAGCGCTGCACCACCTCCTCCTGCCCCAGGTCCTCGGCGCGGCCCTCGATGGCCGTCGTCTGCGGGGAGGGACACGGACACGGTCAGTCAGACACGGTCAGCGCCGCTGCGGTCAGCGGGGACGGCCTGGACACCCTCAGGGGGTGGGCAGTGCCATGGAAGGGAGGGTCAAGGCCATGGTCAGCAGGACAGGGGATGGTCAGCAGGACATGGCCAAGGTCAAGGCCATGGTCAGCAGGACAGGGGATGGTCAGCAGGACATGGCCAGGGTCAAGGCCATGGTCACCAAGGAGGGGATGGTCAGTAGGACATGGCCAGGGTCAGTGCATGGCCAGCAGGACAGGGGATGGTCAGTAGGACATGGCCGGGGTCAGTGCATGGCCAGCAGGACAGGGGATGGTCAGCAGGACACGGACACGGTCAGCGCCGGTGTGGTCAGCGGGAACAGCCTGGACACCCTCAGGGGGTGGGCAGTGCGTGGCCACCGTGAGGGGTGGGCAGTGCCCATGGAAGGGAGGGTCAGCAGGACATGGCCAGGGTCAGTGCAGGGCCACCAGGACAGGGGATGGTCAGTAGGATGGAGAAGAGGGTCAGTGTGTGACCACCATGACAAGGATGGTCAGTGCAGAGCCTCCTGGACAGGGGATGGTCAGCGGGACATGGCCAAGGTCAAGGCCATGGCCACCATGAAGGGGATGGTCAGCAGGACACGGACGTGGTCAGTGCCGCTGGGGTCAGCAGGAATGGCCTGGACACCCTCAGGGGTGGGCAGTGTGTGGCCATCATGAGGGAGATGGTCAGTAGGACATGGCCGGGGTCAAGGCCAGGGTCACTAGGACAGGGGATGGTCAGTAGGACATGGCCGGGGTCAAGGCCAGGGTCACTAGGACAGGGGATGGTCAGTGGGACATGGCCAGGGTCAAGGCCACGGTCACCAGGACAGGGGATGGTCAGCGGGATGGTCAGCGGGATGGAGAAGACAACCAACGGGGTGACCGCCATGAGAGGAACGGTCACTGTGATGGAGTGACCACCAGCACGGTCACCGTGAGGGACAGGGACACAGGGACACAGGGACAGTGACACAGGTGACACAGGGACACAGGTGACACACAGGTGACACACAGGTGACACACAGGTGACACAGGTGACACACAGGTGACACAGGTGACAGACAGGTGACACAGGCAGTGACACAGGTGACACAGACAGGGACACAGGTGACACACAGGTGACACAGGGACACAGGTGACACACAGGTAACACAGGTGACACACAGGTGACACAGGCAGTGACCACAGGTGACACACAGGTGACACACAGGTGACACAGGTGACACACAGGTGACACAGCAGTGACACAGGTGACACAGGGGCAGGGACACAGGTGCCCCAGGTGCCCCAGGTGAGGCGGGGCGTGGCCCAGGTGAGGCAGGGCGTGGCCCAGGTGAGGCGGGGCGTGGCCCAGGTGGTGCCCGCGGGGCGGGGCTGACCTCGTCCTTGCAGCGCAGGAAGGTGTGGTACTTGTAGTGGTGCAGGGAGTGGTACAGCGTGTACAGCAGGGACTTCTCCACCTCCACCTTGAACTCCTGCTGCGGGGACAGCGGCTCAGGGACCCCCGAGACCCCCTGGGACACCCTGGGACCCCCTGGGACACCCCTGGGACACCCCTGGGACACCCCAAACCCACCTGGGACCCCCTGGGGACACCCCTGGGACCCCCCAAACGCACCTGAGACCCCCTGGGACACCCTGGGACCCCCTGGGACACCCTGGGACACCCCAAACCCACCTGAGACCCCCTGGGACACCCTGGGACACCGTGGAATCCCTGGGACACCCTGGGACCCCCTGGGACACCCCTGGGACCCACCTGGGACCCCCTGGGACACCCTGAGACCCCCTGGGACACCCCTGGGACACCCTGGGACACCGTGGAATCCCCTGGGACACCCTGGGACCCACCTGGGACCCCCCTGGGACCCCCTGGGACACCCCTGGGACACCCCAAACCCACCTGAGACCCCCTGGGACACCCTGAGACCCCCTGGGACACCCCTGGGACCCCCGGGACACCCCCGAGACCCCCTGGGACCCCCTGGGACACCCTAAACCCACCTGAGACCCCCTGGGACACCCTGGGACACCCTGGGACACCCCTGGGACACCCCTGGGACCCCCCAAACCCACCTGAGACCCCCTGGGACCCCCTGGGACACCCTGGGACACCCCTGGGACCCCCCAAACCCACCTGAGACCCCCTGGGACCCCCTGGGACACCCCTGGGACACCCTGGGACACCCTGGACACCCCAAACCCCCCGGAGACCCCCTGGGACCCCCTGGGACCCCCTGGGACCCCCCCTGGGACACCCCAAACCCACCTGAGACCCCCTGGGACACCCTGAGACCCCCTGGGACACCCCTGGGACCCCCAAACCCACCTGAGACCCCCTGGGACCCCCTGGGACCCCCGGGACACCCCCGAGACCCCCTGGGACCCCCTGGGACCCCCTGGGACACCCCAAACCCACCTGAGACCCCCTGGGACACCCTGGACCCCCTGGGACACCCCAAACCCACCTGAGACCCCCTGGGACACCCTGGGACCCCCTGGGACACCCCTGGGACACCCCAAACCCACCTGAGACCCCCCGGGACACCCTGGGACCCCCTGGGACACCCCTGGGACACCCCAAACCCACCTGAGACCCCCCGGGACACCCCCGAGACCCCCTGGGACCCCCTGGGACACCCCTGGGACCCCCTGGGACACCCTGGGACACACCCCAAACCCACCTGTGACTCCTCTGGTGACCCCCAGAACCCACCTGTAACCCCTAAAGTGACCCCCAAATCCCACCTGTGACCCACCTGGGACCCCCAAAACCCACCTGTGCCCCCTCTGGTGACCCCCAAAACCCACCTGTGACCCCTCTGGTGACCCCCAGAACCCACCTGGGACCCCCAAAACCCACCTGTGCCCCCTCTGGTGACCCCCAGAACCCACCTGTGACCCTTCTGGTGACCCCAAACCCACCTGGGACCCCTCTGGTGAACCCCCAAACCCACGTGTGATCCCTCTGGTGACCCCCAAACCTACCTGGGGCCCCCAAAACCCACCTGTGACCCCTAAAGTGACCCCAAACCCACCTGTGCCCCCTCTGGTGACCCCCAAACCCACCTGTGACCCTCAAAACCCACCTGGGACCCCTAAAGTGACCCCAAATCCCACCTGTGACCCACCTGTGACCCCCAAACCCACCTGTGACCCCTCTGGTGACCCCAAACCCACCTGGGACCCCCAAAACCCATCTAGGACCCCTCTGGTGAATCCCAAAACGCACCTGTGACCCCTAAAGTGACCCCCAAACCCACCTGTGACCCCCAAATCCTACCTGTGACCCCTCTGGTGAACCCCAAACCCACCTGGGACCCCAGAACCCACCTGTGACCCCTCTGGTGATCCCCAAACCCACCTGTGACCCCCAAAATGCATCTGTGACCCCTAAAGTGACCCCCAAACCCACCTGTGACTCTTCTGGTGATCCCCAAAACCCACCTGTGACCCCCAAAACCCACCTGTGCCCCCTCTGGTGACCCCCAAACCCACCTCTGACCCCTCTGGTGAACCCCAAACCCACCTGGGACTCCCAGGGACCCCCCAAACCCACCTGTGCCCCCCCAGGTGCCCCCCCGTACCTGGGGCTTGCCCACGCTCCTCTTGACCTTGCTGAGGGTCTTGCGGTTGTAGGGGTCTCCCCCCGGGCGCAGCCGCACCAGCGACTCGGCCGGCTCGGCGTGCAGCTGGGGGAAGGTGTGCAGGGCCTCCTGCGGGGGCAGGGGGGGTTAGAGACCCCCGGGACCACCAGAGAGACCCCTGGGACCACCAGAGACCCCCAGAGAGACCCCTGGGACCCCCAGAGAGACCCCTGGGACCCCCCTCGGCCGGCTCGGCGTGCAGCTGGGGAAGGTGTGCAGGGCCTCCTGCGGGGGGCAGGGGGGTTAGAGACCCCCAGAGAGACCCCTGGGACCCCCTGAGACCCCCAGAGAGACCCCCGAGACCCACACAGACCCACAGAGACCCCCACAGAGACCCCCAAGACCCCCGTCGGCCGGCTCGGCGTGCAGCTGGGGGAAGGTGTGCAGGGCCTCCTGCGGGGGCAGGGGGGGTTAGAGGCCCCCGGGACCACCAGAGAGACCCCTGGGACCACCAGAGACCCCCAGAGAGACCCCTGGGACCCACAGAGACCCCAACAGAGACCCCAGGACCGGCTCGGCGTGCAGCTGGGGGAAGGTGTGCAGGGCCTCCTGCGGGGGCAGGGGGGTTTAGAGACCCCCAGAGAGACCCCTGGGACCCCCTGAGACCCCCAGAGAGACCCCCGAGACCCACACAGACCCACAGAGACCCCCACAGAGACCCCAAGACCCCCGTCGGCGGGCTCGGCGTGCAGCTGGGGGAAGGTGTGCAGGGCCTCCTGCGGGGGGCAGGGGGGTTAGAGACCCCCGGGACCCCCAGAGAGACCCCCGGGACCCCTGAGAGACCCCTGAGACTCCCAGAGAGACCCTCAGGACCCCTGGACCCACAGAGACCCCAACAGAGACCCCCAGGACCGGCTCGGCGTGCAGCTGGGGGAAGGTGTGCAGGGCCTCCTGCGGGGGGCGGGGGTGTTAGAGACCCCCAGAGAGACCCCCGGACCACCAGAGAGACCCCTGGGACCACCAGAGACCCCCAGAGAGACCCCCGGGACCCCCTGAGACCCCTGGGACCCTCAGAGAGACCCCTGGGACCCCTGGGACCACCAGAGAGACCCCTGAGACCCCCTGAGAGACCCTGGGACAACCAGAGAGACCCCCGGGACCACCAGAGACCCCCAGAGAGACCCTGGGACCCCCAGAGAGACCCCCGGGACCACCAGAGACCCCCAGAGAGACCCCTGGGACCCCCAGAGAGACCCCCGGGACCCCCAGAGAGACCCCTGGGACCCTGGGACCCACACAGACCCCCTGAGACCCCCACAGAGACCCCCAGGACCAGCTCGGCGTGCAGCTGGGGAAAGGTGTGCAGGGCCTCCCGCAGGGGGCAGGGGGGGTTAGAGACCCCCGGGACCACCAGAGAGACCCCCGGGACCACCAGAGAGACCCCTGGGACCCCCTGAGACCCCCAGAGAGACCCTCAGGACCCCTGGGACCCACAGAGACCCCAACAGAGACCCCCAGGACCAGCTCGGCGTGCAGCTGGGGGAAGGTGTGCAGGGTCTCCGTGGGGGGGCACAGGTCAGAGACCCCCAGGACCCCTGGGACCCCCAGAGACCCTCAGGGACCTACAGAGACCCCCAGAGACCCCCAGGGACCACAACAGAGTCACAGAGACCCCCGGGACCCCCAACCCCCCAGGGACCCCAACAGCCCCACAGAGACCCCCCCCCCCCAAGTCCAGAGCAGCACAGAGACCCCCCAGATCCCCTCCCCAGTGCCCCCCAAACCCCCCCAAATCCCTTCCTGGGACCCCCAGACTCCCCAGCACCCCCCAGCCGCACAGTTTCCCCCCCCAGCGCCCCCCAAACCCCCCAGATCCCCCCCAGAACCCCCCCAGTGCCCCCAAACCCCCCAGATCTGCCCCCAAGACCCCCCCCAGCCCTCCCCAGCACCCCCAGCATAACAAATCCCCCCAAGGACCCCCCCAGCACCCCCCAAACCCCACCGATCCCTTCCTGGGATACCCTGCAGACCCCCCAAATCCCCTCCAGGACCCCCCAGCCCTCCCCAGGACCCCCCCAGATCACCCCCAGCCCCACAGATGCCCCCCCAGCGCCCCCAAACCCCCCAGACCCCCCCAGCACCCCCCAAACCCCATAGATCCCTTCCTGGGATACCCCCCAAGAGCCCCCAAACGCCCCAGACCCCCCCCTCAGGACCCCCCCAGACCCTCCCCAGACCCCCCAAGCACCACAGCCCCCCCCCCCAGCCCTCCCCAGCGCCCCCCCAGCCCCAAAGATCCTTCCCAGGACCACCCCCAGGACCCCCCCAGCCCCACAGTTCCCCCCCCAGCGCCTCCGAAACCCCACAGATCCCTCCCCAGGACCCCCCAAACCCCACAGATCCCTTCCTGGGATACCCCCAGCGCCCCCCAAACGTCCCAGACCCCTCCCCAGCGCCCCCAAACCCCCCAGATCCCTCCCCAGGACCCCCCAGATCCCTTCCTGGGATATCCCCCAGACACCCAGACCCCGCAGGACCCCCCAGATCCCTCCCCAGGACCCCCAAACCCTACAGATCCCTTCCTGGAATACTCCCCAGACACCCCAAATGCCCCAGACCCCCCCCAGGACCCCCCAACCCCCCCAGACCCTCCCCAGCGCCCCCCCAGCACCACAGATCCCCCCCAGGACCCCCCCAGGACCCCCCAGGACCTGCCAGGATCCCACCCCAGCCCCACAGATCCCTCCCCAGGACCCCCCAAACCCCACAGATCCCTTCCTGGGATACCCCGCAGACCCACCAAATGCCCCAGACCCACCCAGGACCCCCCAGACCCTCCCCAGCACCCCCCCAAACCCCACAGATCCCTCCCCAGGACCCCCCCAAACCCCACAGATCCCTCCCAGGACCCCCCCAAACCCCACAGATCCCTCCCAGGACCCCCCCCGAGCCCCCAGCCCCCCCCCAGTCCCACCTGCAGGCTGGGGTTCAGGGTCACCCTCTTCAGCACCTTCTTCTTGTGGTCGTTGAGGATCCCGTCGATCTTGCGCATGGGGGGCAGGTACAGCTCGTCTGGGGAGGGGGCACCACGGTCAGGGGGGTTCCCCTCAGCCCCACAGATCCCCTCCAGCCCCACTGACCCCCCCCAGCCCCATAGATCCCCCCCAGCCCCACAGATCCCCCCCAGCCCCATAGATCCTATCCTGAGATCCCCCCAAACCCCACAGATCCCTTCTAGAACCTCCTCAAACCCCACAGATCCCCTCCCGGGATCCCCCAGCCCCACTGATCGCCCCTCAGCCCCATAGATCCCCCCAGCCCCATAGATCCTCTCCTGAGATCCCCCCAGCCCCATAGATCCTCTCCTGGGATCCCCTCAGCCCCCACAGATCCCTTCTAGAACCTCCTCAAACCCCACAGATCCCCTCCCAGGATCCCCCAGCCCCACTGATCGCCCCTCAGCCCCATAGATCCCCCCAGCCCCATAGATCCCCTCCAGAACCCCCCAGCCCCACAGTTCCCACACCCAAGATCCCCTCCTGGGATCCCCCCAGACCCACAGATCCTCCCCCCAGCACCCCCCAAACCCCACAGATTCTCTCCCAGGATCCCCAAACCCCACAAATGCCCCCCAGCACCGCCCAAACCCCTTCCTGGGATCCCCCCAAACCCCACAGATCCGCCCCCTGCACCCCTCAAACCCCCTCCAAACCCCCCAGATCCCCCCCAGCCCCACAAATCCCGACCCAAAACCCCACAGATCCCCTCCCGGGATCCCCCCAAACCCCATAGATCCCCCTCAGCCCCACAGATCGCCCCCTGGGATCCTCCAAACCCCCCAAATCCCCTCCTGGGATCCCTCCCCAACCCCACAGACCCCCCCAAACCCCACAGATCCCCCCCCAGCACACCCCACACCCCTCCAGAAGCCCCCCAAGCCCCTCCCCAGGATCCCCCTCAGCCCCACAGATTCTCCCCCCTAAACCCCCCAGATCCCTTCCCAGGATCCCCCAAACCCCCTCCAGAACCCCCCCAAACCCCTTCTGGATCCCCCAACCCCCCCCCCCCCGGGGGTGCTCCGGGGGTCTCACCGTTGGTGTCCTCCAGGGCCTGGATCATGTCGGGGTCCAGCGCGGTGCTGACCAGCATCTCCACGTAGCTGCGGTACATCTCCTTCATGGCGCGCGTGTTCAGCACCCGCCCCGGCCGCGCCCAGCTCTGCGGGACACCGCCCCTTTAAGGGGAGGGGCCTGGGGAACGGGGGACACGCCCACCGCGACACAAACCCCGCCCACACCTGACCCGGCCGCGCCCGCTCTGCGGGACACTGCCCCTTTAAGGGGAGGGGCCTGGGGAACGGGGGACACGCCCACCGCACCACAAGCCCCGCCCCCGCCTGCACCCACTCTGCAGGACACTGCCCCTTTAAGGGGAGGGGCCTGGGGAAAGGGGGACACGCCCACTGCGACACAAGCCCCGCCCCCGCCCATTTTGCAGGACACTGCCCCTTTAAAGGGAGGGGCCTGGGGAACGGGGGGACACGCCCACCGCGCCACAAGCCCCGCCCCCGCCCATTTTGCAGGACACTGCCCCTTTAAAGGGAGGGGCCTGGGGAACGAGGGACACGCCCACCGTGCCAAAAACCCCGCCCCCATCTGCACCCACTCTGCAAGACACTGCCCCTTTAAGGGGAGGGGCCTGGGGAACGGGGACACGCCCACCGCGCCACAAGCCCCGCCCCCCTCTGCACCCATTCTGCGGGACACTGCCCCTTTAAGGGGAGGGGCCTGCGGAAAGCAGGCACACGCCCACCACCCACCACAAACCCCGCCCACAACAGCCCCGGCCCTTTAAGGGGAGGGCCTGGAAAAGGAGGGGCACGCCCACCACGCTGCAAGCCCCGCCCACAACAGCCCCGGCTCTGACACACCGGCCCTTTAAGGGGCGGGGCCTGGAGAAAGAGGGGAAAAGCCCACCATGACACAAGCCCCGCCCAGTCAGAGTGACACTGGCCCTTTAAGGGGAGGGGCCTGGAGAAAGGGGGACACGCCCACCACACCACAAACCCCGCCCACGCTGAGATACACTGCCTCTTTAAGGGGAGGAGCCTGGAGAAAAGGGACACGCCCACCACACCACAAGCCCCGCCCACTCTGAGCTACACCACCCCTTTAAGGGGAGGGGCCTGACACGGGGAGACACGCCCACCGCGCTGCAAACCCCGCCCACTCTGAGCGCCACTGCCCCTTTAAGGGGAGGGGTCTGGCGAGCAAGGACACGCCCACGCGTCACAAGCCCCGCCCCCCGGGGCTGGGGGGGAGGAGAGGGGGCAGGGGGACCCCGAAAGGGTCACGGGATGAACCCAAAAACACCGAAACGGACCCCAAAATCATCCCAAAGCATCCCCCCACACCCCCACATCAGCCCCTCCCCACCCTGGGGGTCCCTCCCCAGGTCCAGGACCCCTCCCCAGATTTTGGGGTCCCTCTCCAGTTTTAGGGGTCCCCCCAGGGCGCTCACCCTCCTCGCTCTGGGGGTCCCTCCTCGCATTCCAGGACCCCTCCCCACATTTGGGGGTCCCTCCCCAGGTCCAGGACCCCTCCCCACCCTGGGGGTCCCCCTGCTCACCCTCCTTGCTCTGGGGGTCCCTCCCCAGATTTTGGGGTCCCTCCCCAGATTTTGGGGTCCCTCCCCATGTTCCAAGACCCCTCCCCAGGTTTGGGGGGTCCCCCCGGGGCGCTCACCCTCCCCACTCTGGGGGTCCCTCCCCAGGTTTTGGGGTCCCTCCCCATCCCGGGGGTCCCCCCGGGGCGCTCACCCTCCTCGCTCTGGGGGTCTCTCCCCATTCCAGGACCCCTCCCCAGGTTTGGGGGTCCCTCCCCAGGTTTGGGGGTCCCCCCGGGGCGCTCACCCTCCTCGCTCTGGGGGTCCGGGCTGGACTCGGACTCGGAGCTGCTCTCGGCCGCCGCCGCCTCCTTCAGCCATTTTTTCCTTTTCTTGGGGGGCGGCTCCGCCTTCACCTTGGGGGGCTTGGCCTTGGCCTTGGGGGGCGCGGGGGGGGCGCGGGGGGGCGCGGCGGGGGCGGGGGGCGCGGCGGGGGGGGGCGGGGGGGCCTTGGGGGCGCGCTCGGCCTTGGGGGGCCGCTCGGCCTTGGGGGGTCTCTCGGCCCTCGGGGCTTTCTCGGGGGGCTCGGCCCGCGGCGGGGGAGGGGCCTTGGGGGCGCTGGGTTTGGGGTGGGGCTGCCTCCTGGGGGGGGGGGGGGGAGGGGCAGAGAAAAAAAGGGGGGGGGAGGGGTTAGAGGGGGGTGTGGCCAGGTGTGCCCCAGGTGTGCCCAAATATGCCCCCAGGTGTGTCCCCAGGTGTGTCTCAGGTGTGCATCCAGGTGTGCCCCCAGGTGTATCCCCAGGTGTGCCCAAATATGCCCCCAGGTGTGTCCCAGGTGTGCCCAGGTGTGTCCCCAGGTGTTCCCAGGTGTGCCCAGGTGTGTCCCCAGCTGTCCCAGGTGTGTGCCCAAGTGTGTGTCCCAGGTGTGTGTCCCAGGTGTGCCCAGGTGTATCCCCAGCTGCCCCCAGGTGTGCCCAGGTGTATCCCCAGGTGTGCCCAGCTGCCCCCAGGTGTATCCCAGGTATGCCCAGGTGTGCCCAGGTGTATCCCCAGCTGCCCCCAGGTGTGCCCAGGTGTGTCCCAGCTGCCCCCAGGTGTATCCCCAGGTGTCCCAGGTGTATCCCCAGCTGCCCCCAGGTGTATCCCCAGGTGTGCCCAGATGTGCCCAGCTGCCCCCAGGCGTCCCCAGGTGTATCCCCAGGTGCGCCCAGGTGTGCCCAGCTGTCCCAGGTGTATCCCCAGGTGTGCCAGGTATGCTGGGTGTCCCAGCTGCCCTCAGGTGTGCTCAGGTGTATCCCCAGGTGTATCCCCAGGTGTATCCCCAGGTGTACCCCCAGGTGTATCCCCAGGTATCCCCAGGTGTGCCCAGGTGAGCCAGGTGCCCCCCCAGGTGCCCCCCCAGGTGTGCCCAGGTGTGCCCAGGTGTGCCCAGGTGCGCACCTGAGGGCCAGGGGCCGGTGCCAGGGTTTCCGGGAGCAGACCCTCACGTAATCCTTCTTGTTGACGTTCTCCAGGAATTTGACGTAGAGCCGCTGGTACCGGTGCTTGGCGTCGCCGAAATAGCCCAGGTACTGCAGGGGAGGGGGAGGGGCAAACCGGGGTCAGGGGCAGCCCAAAATCAGCCCAAAGTCACCCCAAAATCATCCCAAAATCAGCCAAAAAATCACCAAAAAATCAGCCCAAAATCCGCCAAAAATCACAAAAAATCACAAAAAAATCACCCCAAAATCAGCCCAAAGTCACCCCAAAATCATCCCAAAATCAGCCCAAAGTCACCCCAAAATCATCCCAAAATCAGCCAAAAAATCACCAAAAAATCAGCCCAAAATCATCAAAAAAATCACAAAAAAAAAATCCCAAAATCTATCCAAAATCACCCAAAATCAGCCAAAAAATCACCAAAAAATCAGCCCCAAATCACCCCAAAATCAGCCAAAAAATCACAAAAAATCACAAAAAATCATCCCAAAATCAGCCAAAAATCATCCCAAAAATCACAAAAAAATCACCTCAAAATCACAAAAAAACCCACAAAAAATCACAAAAAAAATCATTAAAAAATCATCCCAAAATCACCCCAAAATCAGCCAAAAAATCACCAAAAATCACCCCAAAATCACAAAAAAATCACCCCAAAATCACCCCAAAATCACAAAAAAATCACAAAAAAAATCCCAAAATCTATCCAAAATCACCCCAAAATCAGCCAAAAAATCACAAAAAAAATTCCCAAAATAACCCCAAAATCACAAAAAAATCACAAAAAAATCATTAAAAAAATCACAAAAAAATCATTAAAAAATCACAAAAAATCACCCCAAAATCACAAAAAATCAGCCCCAAATCAGCCAAAAATCACAAAAAAAAATCCAAAATAACCCCCAAATCAGGCAAAAAATCCCCTCCAAATCATCCCAAAATCAGCCAAAAATCACCCCAAAATCACAAAAAAATCACAAAAAAAATCACAAAAAAATCACAAAAAATCACAAAAAATCACAAAAAAATCACAAAAAAATCCCCCCAAAATCACAAAAAATCACAAAAAATCATTAAAAATCACCCCCCCCAAATCATCTCAAAATCACAAAAAAACCCACAAAAAATCATCCCCAAATCACCCCAAACATCCACCCAAAATCAGCCAAAAAAATCACCAAAAAAATCACCCCAAAATCTCCCAAAATCACCCAAAACACCCCAAAAAATGCCCCTAAACCACCCCCAATCTCACCCTGCGGCCGGTTTGGGCCAGTTTTGGTTGGTTTGGGGCTGTTTTGGGCGTTTTTTTGGGTGGTTTCGTGATGTTTTGGGCTGGTTTGGGCTGGTTTTGGTGGTTTTGGCTCGTTTTGTACTGTTTGGGGCTGATTTTGGCTCCTTTTTGGCTGTTTATGCCCGGTTTTGTGCTGGTTTTGTGCCATTTTTTGCCAGTTCGTGCCCTTTTTGTCAGGTTTTTTCCCATTTTGTGCCCTTTTTGTCCGTTTTTATCCCATTTTGTGCCCTTTTTGTCAGTTTTTTTCCTGTTTTGTGCCCTTTTTGTCTGTTTTTTTCCCGTTTCGTGCCCTTTTTGTCTGTTTTTTTCCCATTTTGTGCCGTTTTTATCAGTTTTTTTCCCATTCTGTGCCCTTTTTGTCAGGTTTTTTCCCATTTTGTCCCCTTTTTGTCAGGTTTTTTCCCATTTTGTGCCCTTTTCGTTGGTTTTTTCCCATTTTGTGCCCTTTTGGTCAGGTTTTTTCCCGTTTTTGCCCTTTTTATCTGTTTTTTTCCCGTTTTGTGCCCTTTTTGTCAGGTTTTTTCCCATTTTGTGCCCTTTTTGTCCATTTTTTCCCGTTCTGTCCCCTTTTTGTCAGGTTCTTTCCTGTTTCGTGCCCTTTTTGTCTGTTTTTTTCCCATTTTGTGCCCTTTTTGTCCGTTTTTATCCCATTTTGTGCCCTTTTTGTCAGTTTTTTTCCTGTTTTGTGCCCTTTTTGTCTGTTTTTTTCCCATTTTGTGCCCTTTTTGTCCATTTTTTCCCGTTTTGTGCCCTTTTTGTCCATTTTTATCCCATTTTGTGCCCTTTTTGTCAGGTTCTTTCCCGTTTCGTGCCCTTTTTGTTTGGTTTTTTCCCATTTTGTGCCCTTTTGGTCAGGTTTTTTCCCATTTTTGCCCTTTTTGTCCATTTTTTCCCGTTTTGTGCCCTTTTTGTCAGGTTCTTTCCCATTTTGTGCCCTTTTTGTTTGGTTTTTTCCCATTTTGTGCCCTTTTGGTCAGGTTTTTTCCCATTTTTGCCCTTTTTGTCCATTTTTTCCCGTTTTGTGCCCTTTTTGTCAGGTTCTTTCCCATTTTGTGCCCTTTTTGTTTGGTTTTTTCCCATTTTGTGCCCTTTTTGTCAGGTTTTTTCCCATTTTGTGCCCTTTTTGTTTGGTTTTTTCCCATTTTGTGCCCTTTTGGTCAGGTTTTCTCCCATTCTGTGCCCTTTTTGTCCATTTTTTCCTGTTCTGTGCCCTTTTTGTCAGGTTTTTTCCCATTTTGTGCCCTTTTTGTCCATTTTTTCCCGTTTTGTGCCCTTTTTGTCCATTTTTTCCCGTTTTGTGCCCTTTTTGTCAGGTTCTTTCCCGTTTCGTGCCCTTTTGGTCAGGTTTTCTCCCATTTTGTGCCCTTTCTGTCAGGTTTTTTCCTGTTCTGTGCCCTTTTTGTCCATTTTTTTCCCGTTTTGTGCCCTTTTTGTCAGGTTTTTTTCCCATTTTGTGCCCTTTTTGTCAGGTTTTTTCCCATTTTGTCCCCTTTTTGTCCATTTTTTTCCCATTTTATGCCCTCTTTGTCTGTTTTTTTCCCATTTTGTCCCCTCTTTGTCAGTTTTTTTCCCGTTTTCTGCCCTTTTTGTCTGTTTTTTTCCCATTTTGTGCTGTTTTTGTCAGGTTTTTTTCCTGTTTTTGCCGTTTTTGTCCATTTTTTTCCCGTTTTTGCCCTTTCTGGGGGTGACTCACGTTGCTGGTGGCGCAGAACTGCCGCTGCCCGTCCTTGATCTCGGGGGTGAATTTCTGCAGCAGCGCCTTCTGCACCCTCCAGATGGGCGGCGGCTCCCGGCCCGTCTGCAGCGCCAGCTGGGGGGAGATTCGGGGGTCAGAACCCCAAAATCCCCCAAATTCCACCCCAAAATCCCCGAAATTCCATCCAAAAAGGGGCTCAGGGGGGGCTAGAACCCCAAAATCCCCCAAATTCCACCCAAAAAGGGGCTCAGGCCCGTCTGCAGCGCCAGCTGGGGGGAGATTCGGGGGTCAGAGCCCCAAAATCCCCCGAATTCCACCCAAAAATGGGGCTCGGGGGGGGTCAGAATCCCAAAATCCCCCAAATTCCACCCAAAAAGGGGCTCAGGGGGGGCTAGAACCCCAAAATCCCCCAAATCCCACCCAAAATCCCCCAAAATCCCCCCCAAATCTGCCCCAAATCCTCCAATTTTTGCCCCAAATCTCCCCCCGCCCGAGTTCCCCAAAGGTCCCCAAAGCCTCCCAGTCAGAACCAGTTAAAAACCAGTGCCTGCTGTGGAGCCCCTCCAGTGACTCCCAGTCCATCCCAGTCCCTCCCAGTTCCCCCCGGCCCCATTCCCAGTGACTCCCAGTCCATCCCAGTCCCTCCCAGTTCCTCCCGGCTGCCTCCCAGCACCACACCCTGACTCCCAGTGCCCCTCCAGTGGCTCCCAGTCCCCCCAGCCCCATTTCCCAGTGCTCCCAGTGCCATGTCCTGACTCCCAGTCCCTCCCAGTCCCTCCCAGCCCCATTCCCAGTCCCTCCCAGTCCCCCCCAGTCTCACCCTGAGGGCGGGGATGTCCTCCACCCTGACCACGAACTCGTCCCTCTCCCGGAAGATGCCCCCAGCCCCATTCCCAGTGCCATGTCCTGACTCCCAGTCCATCCCAGTGACTCCCAGTCCATCCCAGTGACTCCCAGTCCCTCCCAGTCCATCCCAGTGACTCCCAGTCCATCCCAGTGCCCCCCAGCCCCATTCCCAGCCCCATTCCCAGTCTCACCCTGAGGGCAGGAATATCCTCCACCCTGACCACGAACTCGTCCCTCTCCCGGAAGATGCCCCCAGCCCCATTCCCAGTGCTCCCAGTGCCATGTCCTGACTCCCAGTCCCTCCCAGTGACTCCCAGTCCCTCCCAGTCCATCCCAGCCCCATTCCCAGTCTCACCCTGAGGGCGGGGATGTCCTCCACCCTGACCACGAACTCGTCCCGCTCCCTGAAGATGCTCCCAGCCCCATTCCCAGTCCCTCCCAGTGCCATGTCCTGACTCCCAGTCCATCCCAGTGACTCCCAGTCCCTCCCAGTCCCTCCCAGTCCCCCCCAGCCCCATTCCCAGTCCATCCCAGTCTCACCCTCAGCGCAGGAATATCCTCCACCCTGACCACGAACTCGTCCCTCTCCCGGAAGATGCCCCCAGCCCCATTCCCAGTCCCTCCCAGTCCATCCCAGTGCTCCCAGTGCCCCCCAATCCCATTCCCAGTAGCTCCCAGTCCCCCCCAGTCTCACCCTGAGCGCAGGAATATCCTCCACCCTGACCACGAACTCGTCCCTCTCCCGGAAGATGCCCTCCCCGCCGCTCTCCTCCTCGTCGCTGGTGTCCCCGCAGACGGCCGCCGTCCCCTGCTTCTGCGCCAGGTGCAGCGCCCGCCCCTCGGGGGGCTCGGGGGGCTCCGGGGACCCCCCCGGGGGGCTGGGGGAGCCCCCCCGCGCCGGGCCCGGTGCCGGTGCCGGGGTCGGTGCCGGTGCGGGCGGGGGTGGGGTCGGGGTCGGTGCCGGGGGGGTCCCCGGGGCGGCGGCCGGGCCGGGGGGGTCGGGCTGGGGGGGCTCCGGGGGGGCGGGGGGAGGGCTCGGCGGGGGCTCCTCCGGCGGGGGGGCGGCTGGGGGAGGGAAAGGGGGAGGGGTTAGAGAGGGGGGAGGGTCCTGGAAGGTGTCTATGGACCCCTGACAGGTCCTGGAAGGTCCCAATGAACCCATGACAGGTCCTGGAAGGGCCCTATGGACACCTGACAGGTCCTGGAAGGGCCCTATGGGCCCTGGGAGGGTCCCTATGGACACCTGGCAGGTCCTGGAAGGTCCCTATGAACCCATGACAGGTCCTGGAAGGGCCCTATGGGCCCTGGGAGGGTCCCTATGGACACCTGGCAGGTCCTGGAAGGTCCCTATGAACCCATGACAGGTCCTGGAAGGGCCCTATGGGCCCTGGGAAGGTCCCTATGGACACCTGGCAGGTCCTGGAAGGTCCCTATGGGCCCTGGGAAGGTCCCTATGGACACCTGGCAGGTCCTGGAAGGTCCCTATGGACACCTGGCAGGTCCTGGAAGGTCCCTATGGGCCCGGGGAAGGTCCCTATGGACACCTGGCAGGTCCTGGAAGGTCCCTATGGGCCCTGGGAAGGTCTCTATGGACACCTGACAGGTCCTGGAAGGTCCCTATGGACACCTGGCAGGTCCTGAAAGGTCCCTATGGGCCCTGGGAGGGTCCCTATGGACACCTGGCAGGTCCTGGAAGGGCCCTATGGACACCTGGCAGGTCCTGGAAGGGCCCTATGGGCCCTGGGAAGGTCCCTACAGAGCCCTGACAGGTCCTGGAAGGTCCCTATGGGCCCTGGGAAGGTCTCTATGGACACCTGACAGGTCCTGGAAGGTCCCTATGGGCCCTGGGAAGGTCCCTATGGACACCTGGCAGGTCCTGGAAGGTCCCTATGGGCCCTGGGAAGGTCCCTACAGAGCCCTGACAGGTCCTGGAAGGTCCCTATGGGCCCTGGGAAGGTCTCTATGGACACCTGACAGGTCCTGGAAGGTCCCTATGGGCCCTGAGAAGGTCCCTATGGACACCTGGCAGGTCCTGGAAGGTCCCTATGGGCCCTGGGAGGGTCCCTATGGACACCTGGCAGGTCCTGGAAGGTCCCTATGGGCCCTGGGAGGGTCCCTATGGACACCTGGCAGGTCCTGGAAGGTCCCTATGGGCCCTGAGAAGGTCCCTATGGACACCTGGCAGGTCCTGGAAGGTCCCTATGTCCCCCCCCCCAGGTCCTGGCAGCTGTATCCCCCTCTCACCGTGCGGCTCGGGCTCCCGGCGCTCGGGGGGCTCGTCCAGGGCCGAGATGGCCGAGCTGATGCTCTTCTGCAGGTCCTGGTTCTTGCTGACCGAGTCCTCCTCGTCGGAGGAGAAGGACGGCAGCGTCTCCAGGTTCCTCTTCAGCTCCTCGTCCAGGCGCTTGCAGGGCGAGGGGCAGGCGGGGCAGGCGGGACAGGCCATCACCAGCCCCTCGCCCTCGGGCCCCTCCAGCACCGCCGGCCCGAAGCCGGGGGGACCCCCGGGGGTTTTGGGGGGCGGCTTGGAGGGGCTGGGGGGCAGCGCCTGCCGCTTGCCCGACTTGAGGAAGTCCAGGAAGGAGGCCATGAAGCCGGATTTGAGCTCGGGGGGCTTCTCCTCGGCCTCGCGGGGCCGCGGTGGGTGAGGCTGCTGCTGCTGCTGGGTGGGCGCTGGGTGCTGCTGCTGCTGCTGCTGCTGCACGGGTGCTGGGTGCTGCTGCTGCACGGCTGGGTGCTGCGGGTGCTGCGGCTGCTGCGGCTTGGGGCGGCTCTGCGAGGCCTCGGGGGGAGCCTCGGGCAGCCCCCCCGGCACCGGCACCGAGGGGAGGGCGTCCGGCTTGGAGACGGCCAGCTTGATCTGTGCGGGGGATAAAGGGTTAATGGTTGGTGCTGGGAACCCCAGCTTGATCTGTGCGGGGGATAAAGGGTTAATGGTTGGTGCTGGGAACGGGTAATGGGGTCACTGGTTTGTACTGGGAACCCCAGCTTGATCTGTGCGGGGGATAAAGGGTTAATGGGGTCACTGGTTTGTACTGGGAACCCCAGCTTGATCTGTGCGGGGGATAAAGGGTTAATGGGGTCACTGGTTTGTACTGGGAACCCAGCTTGATCTGTGCGGGGGATAAAGGGTTAATGGTTTGTGCTGGGATAAAGGGTTAATGGGGTCACTGGTTTGTACTGGGAACCCCAGTTTGATCTGTGGGGGGGATAAAGGGTTAATGGTTGGTACTGGGAACGGGCAATGGGGGCACTGGTCTGTACTGGGAACGGGCAATGGGGTCACTGGTCTGTACTGGGAATGGCCGATGGGGTCACTGGTTTGTACTGGGAACCCCTGATGGGGTCACTGGTCTGTACTGGGAACGGGCAATGGGGTCACTGGTCTGTACTGGGAACCCCTGATGGGGTCACTGGTTTGTACTGGGAACAGGCAATGGGGTCACTGGTGTGTACTGGGAACCCCTGATGGGGTCACTGGTTTGTACTGGGAACCCCTGAAGGGGTCACTGGTCTGTACTGGGAACGGGCAATGGGGGCACTGGTCTGTACTGGGAATGGCCGATGGGGTCACTGGTTTGTACTGGGAACCCCTGATGGGGTCACTGGTCTGTACTGGGAACGGGCAATGGGGTCACTGGTCTGTACTGGGAACCCCTGATGGGGTCACTGGTTTGTACTGGGAACAGGCAATGGGGTCACTGGTTTGTACTGGGAACCCCTGATGGGGTCACTGGTTTGTACTGGGAACCCCTGAAGGGGTCACTGGTCTGTACTGGGAACAGGCAATGGGGGCACTGGTCTGTACTGGGAACGGGCAATGGGGTCACTGGTCTGTACTGGGAACCCCTGATGGGGTCACTGGTTTATACTGGGAACCCCTGAAGGGGTCACTGGTCTGTACTGGGAACAGGCAATGGGGGCACTGGTCTGTACTGGGAACAGGCAATGGGGTCACTGGTCTGTACTGGGAATGGCCGATGGGGTCACTGGTCTGTACTGGGAACCCCTGAAGGGGTCACTGGTCTGTACTGGGAACAGGCAATGGGGTCACTGGTCTGTACTGGGAACCCCTGATGGGGTCACTGGTTTGTACTGGGAACAGGCAATGGGGTCACTGGTCTGTATTGGGAACCCCTGATGGGGTCACTGGTTTGTACTGGGAACAGGCAATGGGGTCACTGGTTTGTACTGGGAACAGGCAATGGGGGCACTGGTTTGTACTGGGAACGGGCAATGGGGTCACTGGTTTGTACTGGGAACAGGCAATGGGGTCACTGGTCTGTACTGGGAACAGGCAATGGGGTCACTGGTCTGTACTGGGAACAGACAATGGGGTCACTGGTCTGTACTGGGAACAGGCAATGGGGGCACTGGTCTGTACTGGGAACAGACAATGGGGTCACTGGTCTGTACTGGGAACAGGCAATGGGGTCACTGGTCTGTACTGGGAACCCCTGATGGGGTCACTGGTCTGTACTGGGAACAGGCAATGGGGTCACTGGTTTGTACTGGGAACCCCTGATGGGGTCACTGGTCTGTACTGGGAACCCCTGATGGGGTCACTGGTCTGTACTGGGAATGGCCAATGGGGTCACTGGTCTGTACTGGGAACAGGCAATGGGGTCACTGGTCTGTACTGGGAACCCCTGATGGGGTCACTGGTTTGTACTGGGAATGGCCAATGGGGTCACTGGTCTGTACTGGGAATGGCCAATGGGGTCACTGGTCTGTACTGGGAATGGCCGATGGGGTCACTGGTTTGTACTGGGAACCCCTGATGGGGTCACTGGTCTGTACTGGGAACAGGCAATGGGGTCACTGGTTTGTACTGGGAATGGCCGATGGGGTCACTGGTCTGTACTGGGAACCCCTGAAGGGGTCACTGGTCTGTACTGGGAACAGGCAATGGGGTCACTGGTCTGTACTGGGAATGGCCGATGGGGTCACTGGTTTGTACTGGGAACAGGCAATGGGGTCACTGGTCTGTACTGGGACCGGGCAATGGGGTCACTGGTTTGTACTGGGAACAGACAATGGGGTCACTGGTCTGTACTGGGAACCCCTGATGGGGTCACTGGTCTGTACTGGGAACAGGCAATGGGGTCACTGGTCTGTACTGGGAACCCCTGATGGGGTCACTGGTCTGTACTGGGAACAGGCAGTGGGGTCACTGGTTTGTACTGGGAACAGGCAGTGGGGTCACTGGTTTGTACTGGGAACGGGCAATGGGGTCACTGGTCTGTACTGGGAACGGGCAATGGGGTCACTGGTTTGTACTGGGAACGGGCAATGGGGTCACTGGTCTGTACTGGGAACGGGCAATGGGGTCACTGGTCTGTACTGGGAACCCCTGATGGGGTCACTGGTTTGTACTGGGAACGGGCAATGGGGTCACTGGTCTGTACTGGGAACAGACAATGGGGTCACTGGTCTGTACTGGGAACCCCTGATGGGGTCACTGGTCTGTACTGGGAACAGGCAATGGGGGCACTGGTCTGTACTGGGAACCCCTGATGGGGTCACTGGTCTGTACTGGGAACAGGCAATGGGGGCACTGGTCTGTACTGGGAACAGGCAATGGGGTCACTGGTTTGTACTGGGAATGGCCGATGGGGTCACTGGTCTGTACTGGGAACCCCTGATGGGGTCACTGGTCTGTACTGGGAACAGGCAATGGGGGCACTGGTCTGTACTGGGAACCCCTGATGGGGTCACTGGTCTGTATTGGGAACCCCTGATGGGGTCACTGGTTTGTACTGGGAACAGGCAATGGGGTCACTGGTCTGTACTGGGAACGGGCAATGGGGTCACTGGTTTATACTGGGAACGGGCAATGGGGTCACTGGTCTGTACTGGGAACCCCTGATGGGGTCACTGGTCTGTACTGGGAACCCCTGATGGGGTCACTGGTTTGTACTGGGAACAGACAATGGGGTCACTGGTCTGTACTGGGAACCCCTGATGGGGTCACTGGTCTGTACTGGGAACCCCCGATGGGGTCACTGGTCTGTACTGGGAACCCCTGATGGGGTCACTGGTTTATACTGGGAACGGGCAATGGGGTCACTGGTCTGTACTGGGAACCCCTGATGGGGTCACTGGTCTGTACTGGGAACGGGCAATGGGGTCACTGGTTTGTACTGGGAACAGACAATGGGGTCACTGGTCTGTACTGGGAACCCCTGATGGGGTCACTGGTCTGTACTGGGAACAGGCAATGGGGTCACTGGTCTGTACTGGGAACGGGCAATGGGGTCACTGGTTTGTACTGGGAACGGGCAATGGGGTCACTGGTCTGTACTGGGAACGGGCAATGGGGTCACTGGTTTGTACTGGGAACAGACAATGGGGTCACTGGTCTGTACTGGGAACAGGCAATGGGGTCACTGGTCTGTACTGGGAACGGGCAATGGGGTCACTGGTTTATACTGGGAACGGGCAATGGGGTCACTGGTCTGTACTGGGAACCCCTGATGGGGTCACTGGTCTGTACTGGGAACCCCTGATGGGGTCACTGGTTTATACTGGGAACCCCTGATGGGGTCACTGGTCTGTACTGGGAACGGGCAATGGGGTCACTGGTCTGTACTGGGAACCCCTGATGGGGTCACTGGTCTGTACTGGGAACCCCTGATGGGGTCACTGGTCTGTACTGGGAACAGGCAATGGGGTCACTGGTCTGTACTGGGAACGGGCAATGGGGTCACTGGTCTGTACTGGGAACCCCTGATGGGGTCACTGGTCTGTACTGGGAACCCCTGATGGGGTCACTGGTCTGTACTGGGAACCCCTGATGGGGTCACTGGTCTGTACTGGGAACCCCTGATGGGGTCACTGGTTTATACTGGGAACCCCAGTTTGATCTGCACGGTCTGGAGCCCAGCAAAGCCCCAACTCCTGACCTCGACAGCCTCCAGATCATTAATAACCATTAATTATCCATTACTAACCACTAGTAACCATTAACTACTACTAATAACCTATTAAAAACCACTAATAACTAATCAATAACCACTAATAGCCACTAATAACCCATCAATAACAACTAATAACCCACTAATAACCACAAAGAACCCATCAATAACGACTAATAACCCACCAATAACCACTAATAACCCATCAATAATGACTAACAACCCATTAACAACCACTACTAACCACTAATAACCTATCAATAACCACTAATAACCCATTAATAACTCAAATTTGGGGCATTTTTGGACGGTTTGGAGCCCAGCAAACCCCTCCAAACCCCTGAACTCCTCACCTCGACAGCCTCCAGGTCACTAATAACCACTAATAACCCATCAATAACCACTAATAACCCACCAACAGCCATTAATAACCCACTAATAACCATTAATAACCCATCAATAACCACTAATAACCTACCAATAACCACTAATAGCGCATTAATAACCACTAATAACCCACCAATAGCCACTAATAGCCCATCAACAACCACTATTAACCACTAATAACCCATTAATAACCACTAATAGCCACTAATAACCCATCAATAACCACTGATAACCCACTAAAAACTATTAATAACCACTAATAACCCCTCAATAACCACTAATAACCACTAATAACCCATCGATAACCACTAATAACCATCAATAACCACTAATAACCCATCAATAACCACTAATAACCACTAACAACCCACTAAAAACCATTAATAACCACTTATAACCCACCAATAACCACTAATAACCCATTAATAACCACTAATAACTGCTAATAATCCATGAACAGCCACTAATAACCCATCAATAGCCACTAATAACCGACTAAAAACCATTAATAACCACTAATAACCCATCAATAGCCACTAAGAACCCCTCAATAACGACTAACAACCCATTAATAACCATTAATAACTACTAATAACCCACCAATAACCACTAGAAAACCACAAATAACCCCAAATAACCCAGTAATAACCACTAATAACCCATCAATAACCACTAATAACCACTAACAACCCACTAAAAACCATTAATAACCACTAATAACCCACCAATAACCACTAATAACCCACTAAAAACCACTAATAACCACTAATAACCCATTAATAACCACTAATAACCCATCAATAACCACTAATAACCCATCAATAACCACTAACAACCCACTAAAAACTATTAATAACCACTAACAATCCATCAATAACCAGTAATAACCACTAAAAACCACTAATAACCACTAATAACCCATCAATAACCACTAATAACCCATCAATAACCACTAATAACCCACCAATAACCACTAATAACCCACTAATAACCCATTAATAACCACTAATAACCACTAATAACCCATGAACAACCACTAATAACCCATCAATAACCACTAATAACCGCTAATAACCCATCAATAACCACTAACAACCCACTAAAAACTATTAATAACCACTAACAACCCATCAATAACCACTAATAACCACTAAAAACCACTAATAACCATTAATAACCCACCAATAACCACTAATAACCCACCAATAACCCATTAATAACCACTAATAACCACTAATAACCCATGAACAACCACTAATAACCCATCAATAACCACTAATAACCCATCAATAACCACTAATAACCACTAACAACCCACTAAAAACCATTAATAACCACTAATAACCCACCAATAACCACTAATAACCCACTAAAAACCACTAATAACCACTAATAACCCATCAATAACCACTAATAACCCATCAATAACCACTAATAACCCATTAATAACCACTAATAACCCACTAATAACCCATTAATAACCACTAATAACCCACTAATAACCCACTAATAACCACTAATAACCCCCTAACAACCCAAACCCGGGGCATTTTGGCACCGTTCTCCCCTCCCCTCTCTCACCTTAAGCGGCTTGAGCGGCTCCAGCCCTTCTCCCTCCTCCGCTCCCTTCTTGCCGCGGCCTCTCCCCCTGCCCCGCGGCCGCTTGGCTCCCTCGGGGAAGCCGGGCGGTTCCAGGGGCCGGATCCTGGGCCGACCCCTTGGCCGGGGCGGACCCTCCCTCTTGGGCTTGGTGGGCTTGCGGCCGCGCTTCTTGGGCGCGGGGTGGGCGCCGGGGTGCGGGCAGAAGTCGATGTCGCCCATGGGGGTGAGCGGCGGGCGGCGGCAGCTGGAGATGAGGTCGGGCAGCAGGTCGGGCAGGCGCCGCGAGTTGAGGCGGATGTCGGCGGGCACGTCGGCCTTGTCCTCGTCGTCCTCGAACTCGTACTCCTGCGCGTAGGTCTTCTTGGGCGGCGGGAAGGGGTCCCGCTTGCGCAGCAGGTGGAAGGAGGAGGTCTTGAGCAGTTTCTTGGGTTTGGAGGAGCAGAAGAGCGGCGTGCTGAGCGGCGGCGGCGCTTTGGGGCCGCCCTCGCCCGTGCTCTGGATCAGCCCCAGCGGCTCGGCGTTCACCGTCGAGGGCAGCTCGTGTTTGGGGGGCTCCAGCCCGCTCAGCTGCGGGGGATCCCCGCCGCCGGCCCCTCCGTCCTGCGGGCAGAAGGAAGGGTAACTCTGGCCCATGTCGTAAGGAGGGGGCGGCTTCAGCCCCTCGGCCCGCGCCTCCAGCCCCGCCGCCGCGGCGTTGCCGTCCTCCTCCTCCTCCTCCTCGCTGGGCTTGGGGAAGTCCTCGGGCGGCGGGCCGAACATGTCCTCCATGCCGGGGAAGAAGCCGCGGTCCTCGTCCTGCAGCAGCGCGTCCGGGAAGCAGATGGAGGTCAGGGGCACGAAGCGGCCCTTGCCCCCCGCCGGGCTGCCCCCTTCCGAGAACTGGTCCTTGGCCTCGGGGGGCACGGCCGGGACGCCCCCCTCGGGGTCCAGCAGGTGTCCGGCCGGGCCCTGCACCCCCGCGCTCTGCCCCAGGTGCGGTTCCAAGCCCAGCGGCGGCTCCAGGAAGTCCTGGATCTCCTGAGGAGGGGGCAGCACCTCCATGGAGTCGGGGGGCAGCGGCGGCGGGGCCTGCGGGTCCAGCCCTTGCGAGCGCACCTGGTGCAGGTGAGCTTCCAGCAGCAGCTGCGGCGAGGGGGCGGCCGGAGGGGCCGGGGGAGCCGAGGGGGGAGCGGGGGGCGGCGGCGGAGGGGGCGGCGGCGGCGGCGGCATCCGCTGCTGCTCCAGCAGGTGAACGTCCAGCGGCGCCCTGGCCTTGGGCCGCGGGTGCAGCTGGCTCTGCGTGTGGGTCAGCACCGAGGGCAGCAGCGAGCCCCCCAGCTCCGGCGGAGGGTCCAGCAGGAGGTTGTGGGGCTCCAGCGGCGGCCCCTCGCCCACCAGCCGCCCGTGCTCGGGCGTTTTGGGCAGGTAGGAGTGCGGCGGCGGCGGCTGCCCCAGCTCCTTGCCGCCGGCCAGGTGCTCGGGCGCCTTCTTCAGCTCGTACGAGTCCAGCGTGGGCGGCGGCTGGTGGCCGTAGTGCACCACCGAGGTGGCCGCCAGCCCCTCGCCGCCGCCGCCCGCCCCGCCGCCGCCGGCCCCGCGGAACTCCTTCCCTCGCTCCGGCTTCTTCTTCTCCTTCAGCAGCGCCAGCTCCAGCGGCGCCTCCAGGTTGGAGTTGGGGCGGATGACGCTCTGCAGCTGGTAGCGCTCCTCCTTGCCCAGCGCCCCCCCGTAGCCCCCCATGGCTTTGGGGCGCTCCTCGCAGCCCCCCAGCCCTTCCCGGGGCGGGCTGGGCGCCTGCAGCAGGTGCTGGATCAGGAAATCCTCGTCCTCGCTCCGCTCGGCCGCCAGCAGCTCCGCCTCGCCCTTGGCCCCTTTGCCGAAGCTGGGCGGCGCTCCGGGGGCCGGCGGCGCCTGCCGCTGCTCCAGCCCGCCCGGGGGGCCGCCGCCGTAACCCTGCGGGGTCATGAAGGACGGCGACAGCACCGAGCCCAGGTACTTCTGCGACTGCCCGGGGGACGCCCCGCTCTGCGGCCGGGCGGCCGGCGGCGACTGCAGCGGCCGGATGATGGGCGAGGGGCTGGAGCCCCCCAGGCCGGCGTAGGGCAGCGGCGGCCCGGGCATGGCGGGCGAGTGGCCGGTGCTGTAGCTGAGCGAAGGGCTGGCCGTGGGCAAACCCTGCGAGGGGGCGGGCGGGCCGTAGCCCCCCGCCTGTCCCCCCTCGGGCTGCACGCCGTAAGGCAGCGCCTGCAGCTGCTCGGGCGAGTAAGTGCCGCCGGCGCTGACGCAAGGCTGCAGCCCCCCCTGGCCCGGGCCGCCTTGCCCCCCGGGGCCCTGGTAGCCGCCGGCTTTACCCGCCAGCTCGCCGCCCTGCCCGGCGCTGAAGCCGCCGGCGGGCTGCGCCGCTCCGCCCAGGCTCTGCGGGGCTCCCGGCGCGCTGTAACCCGGCGCTGCCCCCATGGCCAGCAGGCTCTGCTGCCCCGGCGAGTAAGCGGGCGACTGGCTGGCGATCACCGAGCTGGGCTTGGGCGTGCTGGGCGTGTAGCTGCTCTGGCACTTGGGCGTGTTGGTGGAGCGCGGCGGCTGCCGCGAGGCCGAGTAGCTCTTGGACTTGCCGCCCGTGCCGGTGCCGGTGCCGGTGCCCGTGCCGCCGTTGCCCGCCGCGCTGCCGCCCGAGTAAGCCGGCGACTGGATGATGGGGCGGTAACCGGGCTCGGGGCGAGGAGCCGGTGGGGCGTTCTTGGGCGGCTGCTGCTGCTGCTGCTGCTGCTGCTGCGAGCCCTCGGAGCTGGCCGGGGACTGGTCGCCCAGCGGGCTGCAGGAGAGCGGGGCGCGGTGCGCCGGCACCTGCTGGTAGGAGCCGCCGCAGCTCAGGTAATGCTGCAGGCTGTGCGCCGGAGCCGGCGGCAGCTGCGGCTGAGCCCCGCCGGGCCGCTGGTAGTGCTTGATGACGCTGTCCTGTCGCGATATGGCGCGATCGCCGCCTCCCCCGGCCCCGCCGCCGGCGCCGCCGAAGACCGGAGCGTTGTAGAGCTGAGGGGGCTGCTCGGCCGGAGGAGCGGGCAGCGGCGCCGAGAGCAGGTTGAACTGGGAGGAACTGGGAGCCGGGCGGTACGGAGGGGTCTGCGCCGGCAGCGCCGAGCCCAGCACGGCCGAGCCCAGGCGGTCGAAGCCCAGCGAGGAGGGCACGGCGGGCTGCGTGGGCTTGATGTGCAGCAGCGGGTCGTGCGGGGACAGCAGCCCGTTGGAGCCGGGGCTGAAGGCCGCCTCGGGCAGGCTCAGCGGAGAGCCCACCGGGAAGCTGCGGCCCCCGAAGGAGGCCGGGTGCTGGTAAGGGCCCAGCGCCGACGAGGACGGGAAGGTGCCCGAGCCCGGCAGGGCCCCCGAGATGAAGAGCTCGGCCGGAGCTGGAGTGTGCATGGCTGCCGAGGGAGGGAGGGAGGGGGAGCCGCGGTCAGGGGCGGTGGGAACCCGGGGGAAGGGCGGAGACCACCCTGGGGGGAGCGGGGACCCCCCCGGGGTGAGCTGGGAGCCCCTGGGGTGAATAGGGACCCCCTTGGGATAAATGGGGACCCCCCTGGGGTAAGTGGGGACCCCCCTGGGGTAAATGGGGACCCCCCTGGGGTGAGCGGGGACCCCCTGAGGGGAGGTGGGGACAACCCTGGGGTGAGCTGGGAGCCCCCTGGGGTGAATGGGGACCCCCCTGGGGTGAGCTGGGACCCCCCTGGGGTAAATGGGGCCCCTCCTGGGATAAGTGGAGACCCCCTGAGATAAGTGGGGACACCCCCGGGGTGAGCTGGGAGCCCCTGGGGTAAATGGGGACACTCCTGGGATAAGTGGGGACCCCCTGGAGTAAGTGGGGACCACCCTGGGATAAGTGGGGACCCCCTGGAGTAAGTGGGGACCACCCTGGGGTAAGTGGGGACCCCCCTCGGGTAAATGGGGACCCCCCCAGGGTGAGCTGGGAGCCCCTGGGATAAGTGGGGACCCCCTGGGGTGAGCTGGGAGCCCCTGGGGTAAGTGGGGACCCCCTGGGATAAGTGGGGACCCCCCCGGGTAAGTGGGGACCCCCCAGGGTAAGTGGGGACAGTCTGGGATAAGTGGGGACCCCCTGGGGTAAATGGGGACCCCCCTGGAGTAAATGGGGACCCCCCTGGGATAAGTGGGGACCCCTGGGGTAAACGGGGAAGGCCCTGGGGCAAGCAGAAGGTGCCTGGGCTAAGTTGGGACCCCCCCGGTGCAGACCAAACCCCCAAGAGGACAAAATCAGGACCCCCCAGTGCAAAATAACCCCCCTCCCCAAGAGCAGGGCAGCACAAAGACCCCCCCAGACCCCCCCAGAGCCCCCCAGACCCACCGGTCTGCCAGGACGGGGTGCGGAACTGGGAGAGCAGCGAGGAGGCCGAGGGGCCGGGCTGGGGGCCCCGCGACTCCAGCGCCGAGATCAGGTTCATCACCGAGGCGTCGGGGGCCGCGCCCCCCGCGTGGTGCAGCCCCGTCTCGAAGAGCCCCGACAGCCCTGGGGACACGGGGACACCTTGGGGACACCTCGGGGACACCTCGGGGATACCTCAGGGACACCTCGGGGATACCTCGGGGATACCTCAAGGACACCTCGGGGACACCTCGGGGACACCTCAGGGACACCTCGGGGACACCTTGGGGACACCTCGGGGACACCTCGGGGACACCTCGGGGACATCTCAGGGACACCTTGGGGACACCTCGGGGACATCTCAGGGACACCTTGTGGACAGCTTGGGGACACCTCGGGGACACCTCGGGGACACCTCGGGGACACCTCGGGGACACTTCAGGGACACCTTGGGGACACCTTGGGGATACCTCAGGGACACCTCGGGGACACCTTGGGGATACCTCAGGGACACCTCGGGGACACCTCGGGGACACCTTGGGGACACCTTGGGGACATCTCGGCCATGATCCCCCCCACCCAGGGACAGCGGATGCCATGGAGGGAACGGAGGGGACAGTTCAGGGTGACCCCGAGTGGTGCAGCCCCATCTCAAAGAGCCTTGGGGACACCTCGGGGACACCTCAGGGACACCTCGGGGACACCTTGGGGACACCTCGGGCACATCTCGGCCATGATCCCCCCACCCAGGGACAGTGGATGCCATGGAGGGAACGGAGGGGACAGTTCAGGGTGACCCCGAGTGGTGCAGCCCCATCTCAAAGAGCCTCAGGGACACCTCAGGGACACCTTGGGGACACCTTGGGGACATCTCAGGGACACCTCGGGGACACCGTGGCCACGACCCCCCACCCAGGGACAGTGGATGCCATGGAGGGAACTGAGAGGACAGTTTGGGGTGACCCCGAGTGGCGCAGCCCCATCTCGAATAGCCCCGACACCCCTGGGGACACGGGGACACCTCGGGGACACCTCGGGGACATCTCAGGGACACCTTGGGGACACCTCGGGGACATCTCAGGGACACCTCAGGGACACCTTGGGGACATCTCAGGGACACCTCAAGGACACCGTGACCATGACCCCCCACCCAGGGACAGTGGATGCCATGGAGGGAACGGAGGGAACAGTTTGGGGTGACCCCGAGTGGCACAGCCCCATCTCAAAGAGCCTTGGGGACACCTCAGGGACACCTTGGGGACATCTCGGCCATGATCCCCCCACCCAGGGACAGCGGATGCCATGGAGGGAACGGAGGGGACAGTTCAGGGTGACCCCGAGTGGTGCAGCCCTGCCTCAAAGAGCCTTGGGGACACCTCGGGGACACCTCGGGGACACCATGACCCCCCACCCAGGGACAGTGGATGCCATGGAGGGAACTGAGGGGACAGTTTGGGGTGACCCCGAGTGGCACAGCCCCATCTCGAAGAGCCTTGGGGACATCTCGGGGACAGCTTGGGGACAACCTGGGTATGTGTGGATGGACAGTGGTGACACAGTGAGAAAAGGGACTTCGGGGTTGTGACAACAAAGGGACACACGGAGGTAGCACAAGGTCGGGATGACAGAGTGCCACAGGGTTGGGGTGACACAAGGTCGGGGTGACGCGGGGACAAAAGGCTGGGGTGACGCGGGGTCAAGGTGACATGGGGACACGGGGCTGCGGTGACACTGGGCTGGGGTGTCGTGGTGACACAGCAGGGAGGTTTTGGGGTGAGCGGAGGGCAAGTTGGAGGTGACAAAAATGGGGGGGAAGGAAAAAAAAATGGCGTGAAATGTGAAGGGAGAAAAGGGCAAGAAACGTGAGGGGAGAAAATGTCAGGAAACACGAGGAGACAAAATGGTGTGAAACATGAGGGGAAAGGGTGGAAAATGTGAGGGGAAAAAGGGCAGAAAACGTGAGGGGAGAAAAGAGCGGAAAATGTGAGGGGAGAAAAAGGGCGGGAAACATGAGGGGAGAAATGGTGGGAAACGTGAGGGGCAAAAAGGGCAGGAAACGTGAGGGGAAAATTGTCAGGGAACATGAGAGGAAAAAATGGCGGGAAATGTGAGGGAGAAAAAGGGCGGGAAACGTGAGGGGACAAAAAGGGCGGGAAACGTGAGGGGCAAAAAGGGCGGGAAACGTGAGGGGCAAAAAGGGCAGGAAACATGAGGGGAGAAAAAGGTCGAGAAACGTGAGGGGAAAAAATGGCGTGAAATGTGAGGGGAGAAAAGGGTGGGAAATATGAGTGGGGAAAAGGGTGAGAATGTGAAGGGAAAAAGGGTGGGAAACGTGCGGGGAGGAAAAGGGCAGGAGACTTGAGGGCAGAAAAGGGCAGGAAATGTGAGAGGAAAAAACTGGCAGGAAACGTGAGGGGAAAGGGTGGAAAACGTGACAGGAAAAAGGGAGGGAAACATAAGGGGAGAAATGGTGGGAAACATGAGGGGAAAAAATATCAGGAAACTTGAGGGGACAAAATGGCGGGAAACGTGAGGGGCAAAAAGGGCAGGAAACGTGAGGGGAAAATTGTCAGGGAACATGAGGGGAAAAAATGGCGGGAAATGTGAGGGAGAAAAAGGGCGGGAAACGTGAGGGGAGAAAAAGGGCGGGAAACGTGAGGGGAAAAAATGGCGTGAAATGTGAGGGGAGAAAAGGGTGGGAAATATGAGGGGGAAAAAGGGTGAGAATGTGAAGGGAAAAAGGGTGGGAAACGTGCAGGGAGGAAAAGGGCAGGAGACTTGAGGGCAGAAAAGGGCAGGAAATGTGAGAGGAAAAAACTGGCAGGAAACGTGAGGGGAAAGGGTGGAAAATGTGACAGGAAAAAGGGAGGGAAACGTAAGGGGAGAAATGGTGGGAAACGTGAGGGGAAAAAATATCAGGAAACTTGAGGGGAAAAAATGGTGGGAAACGTGAGGGGCAAAAAGGGCAGGAAACGTGAGGGGAAAATTGTCAGGGAACATGAGGGGACAAAAAGGGCGGGAAACGTGAGGGAGAAAAAGGGCGGGAAACCTGAGGGGACAAAAAGGGCGGGAAACGTGAGGGGAGAAAAGGGTGAGAATGTGAAGGGAAAAAGGGTGGGAAACATGCGGGGAGGAAAAGGGCAAGAAATATGAGAGGAAAAAATGGCAGGAAACGTGAGGGGAAAGGATGGAAAATGTGAGGGGAAAAAAGAGCGGGAAATGTGAGGGGAAAAAGGGCGGGAAACGTGAGGGGAAAAAGGGCGGGAAACGTGAGGGGAGAAATGGTGGGAAACGTGAAGGGAAAAAGGGTGGGAAACGTGAGGGGACGAAAAGTCCCCGGGGTGACACAGGGTTGGGGTATCAGAGCCACAAGGTGACACAGGGACCTGGGGTCATGGTGTTGGGCGGTCAGGGTGACACAGGGTGTCCCTGGGTGACACGGAGTGACAGCAGGTGACAGCGAGTGACAATAAGTGACAGTGGGTGACAGCAGGTGACAATAGATGACAGTGGGGTGACAGTAGGTGACAGTAGGTGACAGCAGGTGACAACAGGTGACAACAGGTGACACGGGGTGACAATGGGTGACAGCAGACGACAATAGATGACAGTGGGGTGACATGGGGTGACATAGGGTGACAATAGGTGACAGCGGGTGATATGGGGTGACAATAGATGGCAGTAGGTGACAGTAGATGACAGTAGGTGACATGGCGTGACAACAGATGACAGTAGGTGACAACAGGTGACAATAGATGGCAGTAGGTGACAGTAGGTGACAGCGGGTTATACGGGGTGACAGTAGATGGCAGTAGGTGACAGTAGGTGACAGTAGGTGACAGTAGGTGACAGCGGGTGACACGGGGTGACAATAGATGGCAGTGGGTGACAGCAGGTGACAGCGGGTGACACGGGGTGACAATAGATGGCAGTGGGTGACAGCAGGTGACAGCGGGTGACACGGGGTGACAAGAGATGGCAGTAGGTGACAGTAGGTGACAATAGATGACAGTGGGGTGACAATAGGTGACAGCGGGTGACACGGGGTGACAATAGACGGCAGTAGGTGACAGTGGGTGACAGCGGGTGACACGGGGTGACAGTAGGTGACAATAGGTGACAGGGGGTGACAGCGGGTGACAGGACGTGACAATAGATGGCAGTAGGTGACAGTAGGTGACAGGGGGTGACAGCAGGTGACATGGGGTGACAACAGGTGACAGTAGGTGACAACAGATGACAATAGATGGCAGTAGGTGACAGTAGGTGACAGCGGGTGACAGCGGGTGACAGCGGGTGACACGGGGTGACAATAGATGGCAGTAGGTGACAGTAGGTGACAATAGATGACAGTGGGGTGACAATAGGTGACAGCGGGTGACACGGGGTGACAATAGACGGCAGTAGGTGACAGTGGGTGACAGCGGGTGACATGGGGTGACAACAGGTGACAGTAGGTGACAGTGGGTGACAGCGGGTGACAGCGGGTGACAGGGGGTGACAATAGGTGACAGTGGGTGACAGTAGGTGACAGCAGGTGACACCGGGTGACAGTAGGTGACAGTGGGTGACAGCGGGTGACACGGGGTGACAGTAGGTGACAGTAGGTGACAGTAGGTGACAGTAGGTGACAATAGGTGACAGCGGGTGACAGGGGGTGACAGTAGGTGACAGTGGATGACAGTAGGTGACAGTAGGTGACAATAGGTGACAGCGGGTGACAGGGCGTGCGGCGGCGCCGTACCTGGCGGGTGGTGGTTGGCCGCATAGCCCTGCAGCGGGTGGGGGGCTCCGTAGGGCTGCCGGTGCAGCAGGTCGGGGTCAGGGTGCGACCCCCGCGAGCCCCCGTACACCAGGCTGGGGACAGGGGACAGCGGCGTCACACGGGTGTGTCACAGAGGTGTCACACGGGTGTGTCACAGGTGTGTCACACAGGTGTCACATCCCCCTCCCAAACAACCCCCCCACGGTCACAGCACCTCCCTGTACACCAGGCTGGGGACACAGGTGTGTCACAGGTGTCACACAGGTGTCACACGGGTGTGCACAGGTGTGTCACACAGGTGTCACACGGGTGTGTCACAGGTGTGTCACACGGGTGTGTCACAGGTGTGTCACATGGGATTGTCACACCCCCCTCCCAAACAACCCCCCCACGGTCACAGCACCTCCCTGTACACCAGGCTGGGGACAGGGGACAGCGGCGTCACACGGGTGTGTCACACAGGTGTGTCACGGGTGTGTCACAGGTGTGTCACAGGTGTCACACAGGTGTGTCACAGGTGTGTCACAGGTGTCACATCCCCCTCCAAAACACCCCAACCACCCTCACAGAGCATCCCCATACACCAGGCTGGGGACAGGGGACAGCGGCATCACACGGGTGTGTCACACAGGTGTGTCACAGGTGTGTCACAGGTGTGTCACACAGGTGTGTCACAGGTGTGTCACAGGTGTGTCACAGGTGTCACAGGTGTGTCACAGGTGTGTCACAGGTGTCACACGGGATTGTCACACCCCCCTCCCAAACAACCCCCCCACGGTCACAGCCCCTCCCTGTACACCAGGCTGGGGACAGGGGACAGCGGTGTCACACAGGTGTGTCACAGGTGTGTCACAGGTGTCAGACAGGTGTCACATCCCCCTCCAAAACACCCCAACCACCCTCACAGAGCATCCCCCTACACCAGGCTGGGGACAGGGGACAGCGGTGTCACACGGGTGTGTCACAGGTGTGTCACAGGTGTCACACAGGTGTGTCTCAGGTGCCACACAGGTGTGTCACACAGGTGTGTCACAGGTGCCACCCCCTTGCACACCTGTTGGGACAAGGCTGTCACACGGGATTGTCACCTGTCCAAACACCCCTGTACGCCAGGCTGGGGACAGGTGTGACAGGTGTGACACCCACAGGTGTGTGAGCTCACACAGGTGTGTGACAAGCGCTGACACCAACATCAACGCGCCAACACCAACAACGTAACCACAGGTGTGTGCAAGGACACGGGTGTGACACACACAGGTGTGACAGCCACGCACAGGTGTGACACAGCCACAGGTGTGACACAGCCACAGGTGTGCCAGGCACTGACACACAGGTGTGACACACACAGGTGTGACACACACAGGTCTGACAGCCACGCACAGGTGTGACACAGCCACAGGTGTGACACAGCCACAGGTGTGACACAGCCACAGGTGTGCCAGGCACTGACACACAGGTGTGACACACACAGGTGTGAGACAGCCACGCACAGGTGTGACACACACAGAGGTGTGACACACACACACCTGTACACACAGGTGTGACACGCCTACACCTGTGTGCGAGACACCTCAGTGTCCCTTCATCCCACACCCTGGAACACCCCAAACCCTGAACACCCCAAATCCTGAACACCCCAAACCCTGAACACCCCAAATCCTGAACACCTCAAACCCTGGAACACCCCAAATCCTGGAACACCCCAAACCCTGAACACCCCAAACCCCAACACCCCAAATCCTGAACACCCCAAATCCTGAACACCCCAAACCCCAACACCCCAAACCCTGAACACCCCAAACCCTGAACACCCCAAACCCTGAACACCCCAAACCCCAACACCCCAAATCCTGAACACCCCAAACCCTGAACACCCCAAACCCCAACACCCCAAACCCTGAACACCCCAAACCCTGAACACCCCAAACCCTGAACACCCCAAACCCTGGAACACCCCAGACCCTGAACACCCCGAACCCTGGAACACCCCAGACCCTGAACACCCCAAACCCCAACACCCCAAATCCTGAACACCCCAAACCCCAACACCCCAAACCCTGGAACACCCCAAACCCTGAACACCCCAAATCCTGAACACCCCAGACCCTGAACACCCCAGACCCTGAACACCCCAAACCCCGAACACCCCAAATCCTGAACACCCCAAACCTTGAACACCCCAAACCCCAACACCCCAAACCCTGAACACCCCAAATCCTGAACACCCCGAACCCTGAAACACCCCAAACCCTGAACACCTCAAATCCCGGTACAACGGGACCCCAGCACCCCAATCCTGCTGCCCCCAGTGCAGTGGTGTCACCCCGGGACCCCAAATCCCAGCACCCCAAAATTCCTGCTGTACCGGGATCCCAACACCCCAAATCCCGGTGTAACGGGATCCCAGCACCCCAAAATCCCACTGTAAAGGGGACCCAGCACCCCAATACTGCTGGGACACCCCAAATCCCACTGTAATGGGATCCCAGCACCCAAAATTCCCGGTGTAAAGGGATCCCAGCACCCCAATGCTCCAGGGACACCCCAAAACCCTCGGTCTAACGGGATCCCAGCACCCCAAATCCCGGTGTAACAGGATCCCAGCACCCCAATAATCCAGGGACACCCCAAATCCCACTGTAACGGGATCCCAGCACCCAAATTTCCCACTGCAAAGGGATCCCAGAACCCCAAACACCCCAAATCCCGGTCTAACGGGATCTCAGCACCAAAAATTCCCGGTGTAACGGGATCCCAGCACCCCCAGCACCCCAAATCCCGGTCTAATGGGATCTCAGCACCCCAAAACTCCCGGTGTAATGGGATCCCAGCACCCCAATGCTCCAGGGACACCCCGAAACTCCCGGTGTACAATCCCAGCACCCCAAAATTCCCGGTGTAAAGGGATCCCAGCACCCAAAATTCCCACTGTAACGGGATCCCACCACCCAAAATTCCCAGTGTAACGGGATCCCAGCACCCAAAATTCCCAGTGTAACGGGATCCCAGCACCCCAAATCCCAGTGTAACGGGATCCCAGCACCCCAATGCTCCAGGGACACCCCAAATCCCACTGTAACGGGATCCCAGCACCCAAATTTCCCACTGCAAAGGGATCCCAGAACCCCAAACACCCCAAATCCCGGTCTAATGGGATCTCAGCACCCCAAAATTCCCAGTGTAATGGGATCCCAGCACCCCAATACTCCAGGTACACCTCAAATTCCCAGTGTAACAGGATCCCAGCACCCCAATAATCCAGGGACACCCCAAAACTCTCGGTGTAACGGGATCCCAGCACCCCAAATCCCAGTGCCATGGGATCCCAGCGCCCCAATAACCCAGACACACCCCAAGTTCCCAGTGTAACGGGATCCCAGCACCCCAAATTCCCAGAGTAAGGGGATCCCAGCACCCCAAATCTCAGTGTAACAGGATCCCAGCACCCCAATACTCCAGGGACACCCCAAATTCCCAGTGTAACAGGCTCCCAGCACCCCAAATCCCGGTCTGATGGGATCCCAGCGCCCCAAATCCTGGTGTAATGGGGTCCCAGCGCCCCAAATTCCCACTGTAAAGGGATCCCAAGACCTCAGCACTGCGGGGACACCCCAAAATTCCCGGTCTAACGGGATCCCAGCACCCCAAATTCCCAGAGTAAGGGGATCCCAGCGCCCCAATACTCCAGGGACACCCCAAATCCCACTGTAAAGGGATCCCAGCACCCAAATTTCCCAGTGCAAAGGGATCCCAGCACCCCAAACACCCCAAATCCCGGTCTAATGGGATCTCAGCACCCCAAAATTCCCAGTGCAAAGGGATCCCAGCACCCCAATAACCCAGACACACCCCAAAACTCCCAGTGTAACGGGATCCCAGCACCCCAAATCTCAGTGTAACAGGATCCCAGCACCCCAAAACTCCCAGTGTAACGGGATCCCAACACCCCAATGCTCCAGGGACACCCCAAAACTCCCGGTGTACAATCCCAGCACCCCAAAATTCCCAGTGTCACGGGATCCCAGCACCCCAATAATCCAGGGACACCCCAAAACTCTCCGTCTAACGGGATCTCAGCACCCCAAATCCCAGTGCCATGGGATCCCAGCGCCCCAATAACCCAGACACACCCCAAGTTCCCAGTGTAACGGGATCCCAGCACCCCAATGCTCCAGGTACACCCCGAAATCCCGGTGTAACAGGATCCCAGCACCCCAAAATTCCCAGTGTAACAGGATGCCAGCACCCCAAATCCCGGTGAAATGGGGTCCCAGCACCCAAAATTCCCATTGTAAAGGGATCCCAAGACCTCAGAACTGCGGGGACACCCCAAAACTCCCGGTCTAACGGGATCCCAGCGCCCCAAATCCCGGTGTAACGGGATCCCAGCGCCCCAACAATCCAGGGACACCCCAAAATTCCCGGTGCAATGGGATCCCAGCACCCCAAAATTCCCACTGTAAAGGGGATCCAGCACCCCAATGCTCCTGGGACACCCCTGAGAGTTCCCGGTGTAACAGGATCCCAGCACCTCAAAATTCCCGGGACACCCCAAAACTCCCGCTCTAACGGGATCCCAGCACCCCAATAACCCAGGAACACCCCAAATTCCCGGTGTGACGGGCTCCCAGCGCCCCAAATCCCGGTGTAACGGGATCCCAGCACCCCAAATCCCAGTGCAATGGGATCCCAGCACCCCCATAACCCAGACACACCCCAAAATTCCCGGTGTAAAGGGATCCCAGCACCCAAAATTCCCATTGTAACGGGATCCCAGCACCCCAATACTCCAGGGACACCCCAAATCCCACTGTAACGGGATCCCAGCACCCCAATAATCCAGGGACACCCCAAAACTCTCGGTGTAACGGGATGCCAGCACCCAAAATCTGGGTGTAAAGGGATCCCAGCACCTCAGTATTCCAGGGACACCCCAGAATTCCCGGTGTAACAGAATCCCAGCACCTCAATATTCCCGGGACACCCTAAAACTCTCGGTGTAACGGGATCCCAGCACCCCAAATCCCAGTGCAATGGGATCCCAGCACCCCAATAACCCAGATACACCCCAAAATTCCTGGTGTAACGGGATCCCAACACCCCAATACTCCAGGTACACCCCGAAATCCCGGTGTAACAGGATCCCAGCACCCAAAATTCCCATTGTAAAGGGATCCCAAGACCTCAGCACTGCGGGGACACCCCAAAATTCCCGGTCTAACGGGATCCCAGCACCCCAAATCTGGGTGTAAAGGGATCCCAGCACCTCAGTAATCCAGGGACACCCCAAAATTCCCGGTGTAACGGGCTCCCAGCGCCCCAAAATCCCGGTGTAACGGGCTCCCAGCACCCCAAATCCCGGTGTAACGGGATCCCAGCGCCCCAAATCCCGGTGTAACGGGATCCCAGCGCCCCAAATCCCGGTGTGACCGCATCCCAGCGCCCCAAATCCCGGTGTGACGGGATGCCAGCACCCCAAATCCCGGTGTAACGGGCTCCCAGCGCCCCAAATTCCCGGTGTAACGGGCTCCCAGCGCCCCAAATTCCCGGTGTGACGGGCTCCCAGCGCCCCAAATTCCCGGTGTGACGGGATCCCAGCACCCCAAATCCCGGTGTGACGGGATCCCAGCACCCCAAATTCCCGGTGTAACGGGCTCCCAGCGCCCCAAATTCCCGGTGTGACGGGATCCCAGCGCCCCAAATTCCCGGTGTGACGGGCTCCCAGCGCCCCAAATTCCCGGTGTGACGGGATCCCAGCACCCCAAATCCCGGTGTAACGGGCTCCCAGCGCCCCAAATCCCGGTGTGACCGCATCCCAGCGCCCCAAATCCCGGTGTGACGGGCTCCCAGCGCCCCAAATCCCGGTGTAACGGGCTCCCAGCGCCCCAAATCCCGGTGTGACGGGATCCCAGCGCCCCAAATCCCGGTGTAACGGGCTCCCAGCACCCCAAATCCCGGTGTAACGGGATCCCAGCGCCCCAAATCCCGGTGTAACGGGCTCCCAGCACCCCAAATCCCGGTGTAACGGGATCCCAGCGCCCCAAATCCCGGTGTAACGGGCTCCCAGCACCCCAAATCCCGGTGTAACGGGATCCCAGCGCCCCAAATTCCCGGTGTAACGGGATCCCAGCGCCCCAAATCTCAGTGTAACAGGATCCCAGCACCCGAATTTCCCAGTGTAAAGGGATCCCAGCACCCCAATACTCCAGGGACACCCCAAAACTCTCGGTGTACAATCCCAGCACCCCAAAATTCCCACTGTAACGGGATCCCAGCGCCCCAAATCCCGGTGTAACGGGCTCCCAGGAACACCCCAAATCCCGGTGTGACGGGCTCCCAGCGCCCAAATTTCCCGGTGCAAAGGGATGCCAGCGCCCCAATACTCCACGGACACCCCAAACCTCTCGGTCAAACGGGATCCCAGCACCCAAAATCTCAGTGCAATCGGGGTCCCAGCACCCCAATGCTCCAGGTACACCCCGAAATCCCCGGTGTGACGGGCTCCCAGCACCCCAAAATTCCCAGTGTAACAGGATGCCAGCGCCCCAAATCCCAGTGTAACGGGATCCCAGCGCCCCAAATCCCGGTGTAATGGGGTCCCAGCACCCCAAATTCCCACTGTAAAGGGATCCCAAGACCTCAGAACTGCGGGGACACCCCAAAACTCCCGGTCTAACGGGATCCCAGCACCCCAAATTCCCGGTGTAACGGGATCCCAGCGCCCCAACAATCCAGGGACACCCCAAAATTCCCGGTGCAATGGGATCCCAGCACCCCAAAATTCCCACTGTAAAGGGGATCCAGCACCCCAATGCTCCTGGGACACCCCAGAGAGTTCCCGGTGTAACAGAATCCCAGCACCTCAAAATTCCCGGGACACCCCAAAACTCCCGGTCTAACGGGATCCCAGCACCCCAATAACCCAGGAACATCCCAAAACTCCCGGTGTAACGGGATCCCAGCGCCCCAAATCCTGGTGTAACGGGCTCCCAGCACCCCAAATCCCGGTGTGACGGGCTCCCAGCGCCCCAAATCCCGGTGTAACGGGCTCCCAGCACCCCAAATCCCGGGTGTGACGGGCTCCCAGCGCCCCAAATCCCGGTGTAACGGGCTCCCAGCACCCCAAATCCCGGTGTGACGGGCTCCCAGCGCCCCAAATCCCGGTGTAATGGGGTCCCAGCGCCCCAAATCCCAGTGCCATGGGATCCCACCACCCCAATAACCCAGACACACCCCAAAATTCCTGGTGTAATGGGATCCCAGCACCCCAAATCCCGGTGTGACAGGATCCCGGCACCCCAAATCCCGGTGTGACGGCTCCCAGCACCCCAAATCCCGGTGTGACGGGATCCCAGCACCCAAATCCCGGTGTGACGGGATCCCAGCACCCCAAACACCCCAAATCCCGGTCTAACGGGATCCCAGCACCCAAAATTCCCACTGTAACGGGATCCCAGCACCCCAATACTCCAGGGACACCCCAAAACTCTCGGTGTAACGGGATCCCAGCACCCCAAATCCCAGTGCCATGGGATCCCACCACCCCAATAATCCAGACACACCCCAAAATTCCCAGTGTAATGGGATCCCAGCACCTCAAATCTGGGTGTAAAGGGATCCCAGCACCTCAGTATTCCAGGGACACCCCAGAATTCCCGGTCTAACGGGATCCCAGCACCCCAAATCCCAGTGCAAAGGGATCCCACCACCCCAATAACCCAGACACACCCCAAAATTCCTGGTGTAACGGGATCCCAACACCCCAATACTCCAGGTACACCCCGAAATCCCGGTGTAACAGGATCCCAGCGCCCCAAATCCCAGAGTAACGGGATCCCAGCACCGCAATGCTCTAGAGACACCCCGAAATCCCCGGTCTAACGGGCTCCCAGCACCCCAAATTCCCGGTGTGACGGGATCCCAGCGCTCCAAATCCTGGTGTAATGGGGTCCCAGCACCCCAAATCCCGGTGTAATGGGGTCCCAGCGCCCCAAATCCCGGTGTAATGGGGTCCCAGCGCCCCAAATTCCCACTGTAAAGGGATCCCAAGACCTCAGCACTGCGGGGACACCCCAAAATTCCCGGTCTAACGGGATCCCAGCACCCCAAATCCCGGTGTAACGGGCTCCCAGGAACACCCCAAATCCCGGTGTGACGGGCTCCCAGCGCCCCAAATCCCGGTGTGACGGGATCCCAGCGCCCCAAATCCCGGTGTGACCGCATCCCAGCGCCCCAAACTTCCCGGTGTGACGGGCTCCCAGCGCCCCAAATCCCGGTCTAACGGGCTCCCAGCGCCCCAAATCCCGGTCTAAGGGGCTCCCAGCACCCCAAATCCCGGTGTAACGGGCTCCCCAGCGCCCCAAATTCCCGGTGTAACGGGCTCCCAGCACCCCAAATCCCGGTCTAACGGGACCCCTTTACCCCAACACCCCCCGCCCTGCCCCACTCCCCGCCCGCCGCTCCCTCAGACCGAGCCCCCGGCCCCCCCGAACCCCCCGGACCCCCGCTCCCTCCCCCCGCTGCCAGCGACCCCCGGCCGCTCAGCCCCGAGCCCCGAGGCACCGGGCCCCCCGCCCCTCAGCCCCGGCGCCGCGACCCCTTCCCCCCTCACAGCCCCCCCCTCACCTGGCCTTGGCCGAGCGCTCGTAGCTCCAGCCGGGCCCGGCGCTCAGCGGGTCCCCGAACCCGGCGGCCGGGTAGTTCCTGTCCATGGGGGCGGCGCCCCCCGGGGCCGGGCGGGGGTCGAGGGCCGGGGGGGGCCGGGGGGCGGCCGGGCGGGGGGCGCTCACGGAGCCGCCATGATGGAGCGGGGCCGCGCGCCGCCGCTTCCTCCCACAGTGCACCGCGCGGGGCCCGAGCGGGGCCGCGCGGCGGCGGGAGCGCGGGGAGAGGGGCGGGGTGATGGGCGGGGCGTCGACGGGCCAATAGGGAGAGAGGGGCGTGGTGGCGGCCTGGCCGTAAAAGGAAAAAGGGGCGGGGCAAGCGGCGGGGAGAGACAATGTCCACGGGCGAGAAAGGGGCGGGGCCAAGCGCGGCCGTAAGCGGGGGAAGGGGCGTGGCCAGACAGTGGCGGGAGACCTGAGGGGGCGGGGCCAAGCCTCTTCGCTATGCGAGGAAGGGGCGGGGCCGTTTCCTCTCCATATATGGAAACGGAGGCGTGGCCAAACCGCGGCGGGAGCCCTGAGGGGGCGGGGCCAAGCCGTGCCTATAGGCGAGAAAGGGGCGGGGAAAGGGGCGTGGCCAAGCATTTTGTATGGGCGGGAAGGGGCGGGGCGAGTTACGGCGGGAGAGAAGGGAGGGGCGGGGTCAGGGCGTGGCCCCGCCGTGCCTATAGACGGAAAAAGAGGCGGGGCTCTTCCCCTATAGGGGCGGGGCAGCAGCAGCGGACCGGGGCTCTCCGGTGGAAGGCGCCTTGTGAGAGCGCGGAAGGGGCGCTGGTGGAGGCGCGGCTGAGCTCCGGGAGGCGCTGAACTGGTGCGTACTGGGAGCTACTGGGCGCCGACAGCAAGCGGGCGGAACCTTCCCACCGGGCGGAACCTTCCCACCGGGCGGAACCTTCCCACCGGGCGGAACCAAAGCGCTGCTTCCCAGCCGGACCCTTTTCCATCGGCGCGCTTCCGGTCCGCCACTTCCGCCTTCCTCTGAGGGGAACCGGAGCGGGCGCTGAGGCGGCCGCGGGGCCCGGACCCCCCCCCCGGGACCCTCCCGTCCGCTCCCCTGACGTTGTTTTTCCACCTTCCAGAACCTTCCAGGCGCGGCCATGACCCGGCACGGCAAGAACTGCACGGCGGGGGCGGTTTACAGCTACCACGAGAGGAAGAAGGACACCGGTGAGGCGGGGAGGGGGCGGCCCCCGGTGGGTTTGGGGAGCTCGGGGGAGGTGACAACCGGGCCTTTTTGTTTATTTTTTTTTTTTTTCGTTCCCGGGACAGCGGCCTCGGGTTACGGGACGCAGCGGGTGCGCGTGGGGCGCGACGCCATCAAAGACTTTGATTGCTGCTGCCTGTCCCTGCAGCCCTGCCGGGACCCGGTGGTGACGTGAGTGAAACGGCCCCGGAACGGCCTCGGAACCGCCCCGGGAAGGGTCCTGAAATAGCCCCAAAAACAGCCCCGGAATATCCCAAAAATGCCCCGAAAATGCTCCTGGAACAGCCCCAGAACAGCCCCAAAAATACCCCAAAAATACCCCAGAAATGCTCCTTAAACAGCCCCAAAACACTCCAGGAAATGCTCCTAGAACAGCCCCTGAAACCCCCCAAAAATGCCCCAAAAATGCTCCTGGAACAGCCCCAAAAATACCCCAAAAATAATCCTGAAACAGCCCCCAAAAACGCCCCCAAAATGCTCCAGAAACAGCCCCAAAAACCCGCCCCAAAATTGCTCCAGAAACAGCCCCCAAAACAGTCCCAAAACACCCCCCCAAAAAATGCCCCAAAAATTCTCCTGAAAGAGCCCCAGAACAGCTCCTGAAACCCCCCAAAAATGCCCCCAAAAATGTTCCTGAAACAGCCCCAAAACGCCCAAAAAATAATCTTGAAAGAGCCCCCAAAAACACCCCAGAAATGTCCCAAAAATTCTCCTGAACAGCCCCCAAAAACACAGCCCCCGGAATATCCCAAAAATACCCCAAAAATGCTCCTGAAACAGCCCCAAAATCAGCCTGGAATCACCCCCAAAACCACCCCAAAACTAATCCTGAAAACAGCCCCAAAACACCCCAGGAAATGCCCCAAAAATGCTCCTGAAACAGCCCCAGAACAGCCCCAAAAACGCCCCCAAAATGCTCCAGAAACAGCCCCCCCAAAAACACCCCCAAAATAATCCTGAAACAGCCCCAAAACCACCCCAAAACCACCCCAAAAATGTTCCTGAAACAGCCCCAAAAACCAGCCCGGAAAGAGCTCCAAAACACCCAAAAAATAATCCTGAAACAGCCCCCAAAACCACCCCAAAAATGCTGCTGAAAGAGCCCCAAAACCATCCCTGGAAACAGCCCCAAAACCACCCCGAAAATGCTCCTGGAACAGCCCCGAAACACACAAAAAATAATCCTGAAACAGCCCCCAAAAATGCCCCCAAAAATTCTCCTGAAAGAGCCCCCAAACCACCCCAGAAAACAGCCCCAAAACCACCCCCAAAAATTCTCTTGAAAACAGCCCCAGAACAGCCCCTGAAACCCCCCAAAAATGCCCCCAAAAATAATCCTGAAAGAGCCCCAAAACCAGCCTGGAATCACCCCCAAAACCACCCCAAAAATAATCCTGAAACAGCCCCCAAAACAGTCCCAAAACACCCCCCAAAAATGCCCCAAAAATTCTCCTGAAAGAGCCCCAGAACAGCTCCTGAAACCCCCCAAAAATGCCCCAAAAATGTTCCTGAAACAGCCCCAAAACGCCCAAAAAATAATCTTGAAAGAGCCCCAAAAAACACCCCAGAAATGTCCCCAAAAATTCTCCTGGAACAGCCCCCAAAACAGCCCCCGGAATATCCCAAAAATACCCCCAAAAATGCTCCTGAAACAGCCCCAAAATCAGCCTGGAATCACCCCCAAAACCACCCCAAAACTAATCCTGAAACAGCCCCAAAAATACCCCAAAATGCTCCTGAAACAGCCCCCAAAACAGTCCCCAAAACACCCCCCCAAAAATGCCCCCAAAAATGCTCCTGAAACAGCCCCAAAACGCCCAAAAAATAATCTTGAAAGAGCCCCCAAAACACCCCAGAAATGCCCCCCAAAAATTCTCCTGAAACAGCCCCCCAAACCAGCCCAGAAATGGCCCTGAAACAGCCCCCAAAACAGCCCCGGAATATCCCAAAAATACCCCCAAAATTATCCTGAAACAGCCCCCAAAACCAGCCTGGAAACACCCCCCCCAAAACAGCCCCTGAAACCCCCCAAAAATGCCCAAAAAATGCTCCTGAAACAGCCCCAAAACAGCCCGGAAAGAGCCCCAAAACACCCCCAAAATGCTCCAGAAACAGCCCCCCCCAAAACACCCCCAAAATAATCCTGAAACAGCCCCAAAAACCATCCCAAAAATGCTGCTGAAAGAGCCCCCAAAACCATCCCTGGAAACAGCCCCAAAACCACCCCAAAAATGCTCCTGGAACAGCCCCAAAACACACAAAAATAATCCTGAAACAGCCCCAAAAATGCCCCAAAAATTCTCCTGAAAGAGCCCCAGAACAGCCCCTGAAACCCCCCAAAAAATGCCCCAAAAATGCTCCTGAAACAGCCCCAGAACAGCCCCTGTAACCCCCCCAAAAATGCCCCAAAAATGCTCCTGGAACAGCCCCAAAACAGCCCCTGAAACCTCCCAAAAATGCCCCAAAAAATGCTCCTGGAACAGCCCCAAAACGCCCAAAAAATAATCTTGAAAGAGCCCCAATAACACCCCAGAAATGTCCCAAAATTCTCCTGGAACAGCCCCCAAACCAGCCCAGAAATGGCCCTGAAACAGCCCCCCAAAACAGCCCCGGAATATCCCAAAAATACCCCAAAAATAATCCTGAAACAGCCCCCAAAAACCAGCCTGGAAACACCCCCAAAACAAGCCCCTGAAACCCCCCAAAAATGCCCAAAAAAATGCTCCTGAAACAGCCCCAAAACTGCCCAGGAAATGCCCCAAAAATTCTCCTGAAACAGCCCCAGAACAGCCCAGGAAATGCCCCCAAAATTCTCCTGAAACAGCCCCCCCAAAACACCCCCCAAAATCATCCTGGAACAGCCCCAAAAATACCCCAAAATGCTCCTGAAACAGCCCCCAAAACAGTCCCCCAAAACCACCCCCAAAAAAACCCCCAAACCAGTCCCCAAAAAGGCCCCAAAACACCCCGAAAACGACCCCAAAAGCACCTCAAAACAAGTCCAAAACCACCCCTAAATTGCCCCCAAAAAATCGCCCCCAAAAAATCGCCCCCAAAAAACACCAAAAAAACCCCCAAAACAGCCCCAAAAGTGGCCCCAAAAACCACCCCTAAAAATCCCCCAAAACAGCCCCAAAAACGACCCCAAAACAATCCCAAAACCACCCCTAAATTCCCACAAAGCAGCCCCAAAAATGGCC